>JAZHYW010044006.1:0-44451 GCA_037355805.1 Ixodes ricinus | reverse complement strand
AAGGGAAGTGCGGACTGCCACACGCTCAGTCTTCCACCCAAATGAAGCTCTAACAGTACGAACGAGATGCCATAATTTCAGAACCAACCGTCATCTGAGTTAAACGTTATAAGGGCCGCCCACACTGGCGAGAAAACGCGTGGCACGCCGATCGCGGCGAATGTCACGTGACAGCACAGGAGGCCTCGCGCACTCTTGAAGCATTCGAGCGAACGCATGATTTCACGCGCTCAACCGATTTTGCGGAACGCGTTTTCAACGCGATCGGCGCGCCGCGCGCGTTTTCTCGCCAGTGTGGGCGGCCCCATAGCGTTTTCGGAAATTTCCAATAAGGAAATGGCGACCAACAGAGCCGACGAACGCATAAAAAATGGATGGCGAACGCTAGTAATGAACGCGCCTCGTTTTGTTGTTGAAAATTTCAAAAAATCGCCAGCAAGTTTTGAAATAATTAAATGCTAGTTCTGAGACGTTGGCATCCGATGCCAGCCACTTGCTTTGTAATTGGGCAGAGACATGGCGCTCGCCGATCCGGGTTTAATTTACCCGTAGTCCTTTTTCTCCCAAAATCCCGGCATACTCTAAGACGTGATATTATAACACAATTAGATGCTGATCTAGACAGAACGGCTTGGAACTTTGACGCAAGACAATTGTCAAAGCCGATTGCTAATATCTATGGCGATTGACGCGGCGAGAAGCAGCCTGCACTGTAACTGCGAGCGTGGCGTTTCCCTTGCTTACGCAATGTAGAGTGTCACAGCACATGCCCCCGCCCCCCCCCCCCCCCTTCTTTTTTTTTTTTCTACATACCATTAGCTTTCTCATTTGCCGACCTCCCTCGTAGAATGCATCGATTTTCTCTTCCGAGTGTTTTGCGGGAAAGTAGTCGCGTCGGATTTTCTTGGGTGTGGGATGTGTTTGCATAAAGCGTAATTGGGGAATTGTAGTAGACCGTTTCCGCAGCCCGCTAAGCACCCGGATAGCGCTCCGTAATCCGCCAGACGACCTTGAACTATGCAGATAAGGCTGGCGGCGCGCATGAGCAGCTGCGGCGTTTTCTTCAGGGATACCGTAGTGGAGGAGAAAAACGATCTACTACAATTCCCTATTAACTTCAATTTTTATAAGTACCCGCATTTTTTAGCCTTTCCGTACAACGTAGAAAAGGGTACAAGCTAACCTTCCATGCTTCAAGAAGCAAACAATGAGCTGATCGGCACAGCTATTTTTTTATAAACCGCTAAATTTGAGGGAAAAAAAAAAGCAATCAGATAGCGTGTGTTTGGCGGTCGCTACCTACAAATATTACAGGAGGACACTTAACACTACTTACGTGTAGGAATGCGAAAACATTCTTATACGCAGCGCATTCCTACAAACACCGCGCCACGTCATCCTCTCGCACACGGCGCTCCGGCGGTGACGTCACGCTCCCCCACTGCGCAGGCGCGGCGAACTCCGCCGGCTCCACGCCTTGTGTGACGATGCATCTGCGTTGCTGCGCTTTTTCTTCGTGTTTGTTTTTCTGAGACGCGTCCGCTTTGACCTTCAGCGCCCGGCCGACTTCCGGGATGAAACATCTGATATGACGCGTCGCAGCCAATGGGAACGCGGCGCGGCCATTTTAACTGCCGCTTATTTAGGTGCCTGTTTTTAGCGGTCACAGCCATGCGCCGGCTGCGCCCCATGGGACAGATTAATGCTTTCGCCATAAAAATAAAATAGGCGACATCTACGTGAATTAAAGGAATGTTATAGTTGCTTACAGCTTAAGAAACACGGGGCAAGGCTTAAGGTGTTCACGCCTCTTGTTTTCTGTCTAGCTCTTCGGCGTTCTTAGAGCCACTAGATTAGCTAGAGTAATGACGTTATCCATCTCGAGGCTTAAAATCAAGGTTGCCAATTATCTGCAGCTTTATAATAAATCGCAGGAAACGCTTTTCCGTCCTCCACAAATGTTTACACGGTTCGCGACAGATCAAAGCAATATTACACGAGCTTCCTAACACCGAATCTAATGCTTAGAAAGTCGCAGTTTTGAATCGTGACGATGGGCAGTTGCGTCAGCTCTGCACCGAGCACCAAAATGGCGGCGCCCACAACGATACCACGGAAAAGAGTGCCGATACTCTGAGTGTAGCTCATTTAGTGGTTCTAGGCGTTCGAATATGGGGGACGCCGCAATCACAGCGGTCTGCGAAGCGATCACAGAATGTTCGAGGCTCGCCACGCCCCTCCTTTCTTAGGCTGTCACTGAATAAAGAACAAAGAGTCGGTTGTTCAAAATACAAGAATCAAAGAGAGAGTAAAAACGCTTGGGGACAGGGACAGACGGCACGGACGGTGTCATTGACTAGAGGTGAAAATAATACGTTGTTTCTTTCTATGTACGGAAAGAAAGCAGTGAGCGTAATTGGTGTAAGCATCTTCCGCGTCAAGATTATAACAAAAAAAAAATCTGGCAAAACAAAATTTGTTTAGTAATTTTAGAATACATAGATAAAAGCTGTGTTTCTGAAGCATTGACTGCCTTTTAACGCTACCCCCAATCCCCAAAAATTTGTCCACCAGTCTATACGTCTGTGCATTTCCCGCTAAATTTAGCGGGAAAATTAATGTCACGTGACCTATACACGAATTCGAATTCCCCACTAAATTCAGCGAAAAACCTGACGTCGCATGGCCTATACACCGATGCACTTCACCCGCTAATTTTTGCGGGAAAAATTGATGTCACGTGATTTGAAGTCACGTGAACTACACACCGATGCACCTTCCCCCGCCAAATCTGTTGTGAAAATTGACTTCACGTAAAGCGACGTGACGTGGCCTATGCTACGAAAGACTGTACATAGTCTTTTAAACAAACTAATATATTTACTTCTTTAACACTGCATTTCATGCAGCATAGGAATTTCAAGGTAAATGTCGCTGCCGGTATTTAGTGCAAATATAAAGCAACTCATGATTTCTGTTAACAAAAATACACACTAATACTTGCAAATGAAGCAACGCGCAAGCATTTTTTTTGTCAAAAACATTTGCCCCCGTGTATTGCTGATTTCCGGCACAGAACGGCATCCTAATTCTCTGGCGACCACTTACCCAGGGTGGAAGCGAGAAATAAAAAACAAAACAAAAACAGTCTCATAATGTGCAATAAACATTCAAGACCCTCACACAGTCGAGAACAACGAGCACAAAACAATTGCAACATCTAAAGCACGCGCGCACAGGCACACAAACGCACACAAACACACGCACACGCACAAGCACGTGTACACACATACGCACGAGCATATGTACACGCATTCACGCGCACGCACATGTGCACACTCACTCTCACACACACACACACACACAAACACGTGCAAAGCGGAGTACATTCAGGCAACACCATTCTTTTCCCGTTTCCGGGAGGCAAGAAACGTTTTCCCTAATGTCACGGAGTCTCCTGCCGAGAGCTGCCGTTTTTGGGGAGGCGTCCATTAACAGCTCCATTAGAGGCCGCCCGGTGGAGCCACTGTTTCTCCGGACGTTAGCGAGCCTGCTCTCTGCACAAACGCACATCCATGCACATACACAAACAGCGCACAGCGCACGCACGCACGCACGCACACACGCACGCACGCACGCTACGCACGCACGCACACACACGCACGCACACACACACATACACACAGATATATATATATATATATATATATATATATATTTTTTTATATATACGAGATATAGCTAGAGACGCGCACTTTAAGAGCAATGTGGCACTTCTGCGCTTGTTTCATCAGCGAGATTCGCTCGGGGAATAGAGATGTTGCCTTCGGCGTCCGCTCGCTAAATATGGCAAGCGGCCCTAAGCACTGCGTTAGACCGTGTTTATGTTACTGTAACACACGGGAAGATATGCAGTAGCGTTAGCTGTTGCCTTCTGAGTCTCGGTAAGCATCCAGGATGCGGCGCTAGGAAGAGTGCGGGGAGACTGCAGCTGATGTTTCTCGCGCTCGTGAAACGCGAGTCTTTTGTCTTTTTCGGCGATAGCCATCATTAGGAGCTTTATTAGATCGTCCCGCTTAGAGCCCCTACGTGAGCATCGCCTAAAGTATCGGCACTCTGTTCCCCTAATCTGCTAGTGGGCGCCGCCATTTGGGAGCTCAGAGCAGAGCAGACGCAACTGTCCTTCGTCACAATTCAAAAATACGACTTCCTCAGCTTTTGACAACGTGGTAGGAATCTTAGAAGATATTTTTTCAATCTGTCGCGAACCGTTCTTACATTTCTGGAGGACGAAAAAAAAAAACAAAAAAACGTTTCCTACGTTTTCCGATAAATCTTCAGATAACTGGCAACCATTCGCCACAATATGAACAAGTGCCGTTACTCTGAAGCGAAGCTTATTCAATGACACTAGTCCCAGTAACCCCTAATAGAGTTATCCGATAACGGTATGACGTATGCAGTAAAGCATCGGCGGAGAATCGATATCGTTATCCGGGATATCGAACCGATCTCCTAAAACTGTAGCTCACGATGTGCCGTAGTGCATCCGAGGACGTATTTTCGTGTAAGTCGTGGACCGCTAAATTTGGCGAAAAAATTGTTTCTCGTCTAGCTTTAGTAGGATAATTTTTCTGCTAAATTAAAGATGAAAATTATGTTACCACGTAGCACAGGGACGTCAGAGTGTCAGGTGACAGCGTCACGCGGCGTCACCTAACATTGTCAGGGTGATTTATTTTATTTTATTTCGACTCTGAATTTAGCGGATAAATTTCTGCGGTATATTTTGATGTAATTTTATGTCACGTAACGTCCCGATGTCACATCGACACCGTCCGTTACGTCTGGCGGCACGTAAGTTCGCTAAATACATACACGAGGGTGTCACTACTGGCAGGAGAACGTGCAGTGCCTGAGCTATTGCCGCAGTTGGTTTGCAGTGCAAGTCAAGAAATCGACCATTTTTCTTATGGGCAGCTCACATCATATCTCGACTAGTGCCATAAAGACATACTATGAAACATTTAATTCACCGACTTTCCTGTATAGCATTCGGAGATCAATTCAGTGCATTCTACGTAGGTAACTATGTGGAAAACTTGTATTAGAAAGAATTAAAAAAAGACAACCATATGTTTTTTAATGTTTAGGTCTCAGTAATTGGATTTTTAGATGGCAGTAAATTAAGTCATTGATCTAGCCATACCGTTATTTTGATGTTTACAAGAGCATAGCCAACAATGCCTGTGCCTCAGTTTGCTAAAAATTGTTTTGGCAACCTTCTGATCTGACCGACCCGACCAAGCCCGACTCACACGGACAAGAACAGACACCACCAACACACCCTAAATGTAAAAAATAAAAAAATCCGCTTTATTGTGCAAAGTAAAATAATTCAATACCGTGTAATATCAGCCTGTGCTGTCTTTCCGCTATAAAATTATAAACAAAGTTTGTAAAACTGTCATTATCGCGACAAATAATTACACAAACCAAACGTTTAAATTTTTAAACAAAACAAACATACTATTCTAAAGTCTCTAACAATACATTTTTCGAAATACCACTCTATTAGTTAGTAACAACATCTGGTGGGCTTGTTGGCTATACATTTTGGTTAAAATTAGCGCAAAGACAGAAGGGAAGAAGAACGTCGAGACAGGAAAGGATATTGCCTGAGCTTATCCAGATAATTATAAACGCATTTCGAAAAAAATAAACGTACGCCAATAGAGGAACTACGCAGATTGTCATACTTAGATCTCTCATTAAAATGGGTCACAGGAATTATATTTTTTTAAATCTGTTTTACGTTAGACCTGGTTATTTGGAGAGAAATTTTCAACCGTATTTTTGAGGCCCGCTGACGTGCTGCATACATCACTGTGTTTTTTTTCAATTGCCAATAATATTCGGTTAAAATTACAGGACGGCCTGCTCTTAGGCTTTTTTAACGGGGCAGATAGCGTGCAATGTATTCCTCACGCTTCATAAAACACCAGTTTCGACACACTTGTCATGTTGAGGGGAACCGCATTTTCTTTCTTAAAAAGACACTCGCGCACTAGAACTCAGGGTACCTGGGCAAGATTCCCACCCCTGCCCGTTTCGATCTCGATGAGCGTTGTGCTGACTGGGCGATCGTGGTACACTACTGCCTAATACACGTTGAAGACTTCATGCTACCAGTCGGACTCCGCTCTCTAAATTTCTCGCCTACAACAAAGCCACCAGGCGCTCACTGGAGTTACCATCTACCCCCTATCTGAACAGGCGCAGAGTATAATAAAAATGTGCAATGTTCCTTTTAATTGCCGTAATTTACGTGTTGTATGCCTTCCAGTAAAGTAATTTTCAAAAATGCCTCAGCGAGTGTTTGTATGGTAAAAACGTGCCATCACGATGCCAACAGATTATATTAAACAAAAACAAAGAAATGGTGCTACATTTTGACTTATTGATCGAACCGTCATAAACAGAATTTCATTTTATGAGAAACGCAGCCGACGCTCAGGGTCAATATATATCTCCCTGGTTCTGTTCTTTGCTTTCTTGCGAGGACAAGGAGAATGCGCAGACAAAGGCGAGAGGGCATCGTGTGTGCGTGCGGGAGAGAAGGGGGAAGGTGTCTCAACACGTGTCCTTGACACGCGACGCCTGCAAACACGAGCAGTGTGTTCGCGGGGAAGGGGTGCGGCAGCTGGCCAATAGATTCCTCTACTTCCATTGTGGTAGGCCATGGCGCGCATCGCACGCACACGAAGTCGGATTTCACTTTTGTAGGAACGCAATTCTGAATTAAAGTTGCATAATAAAAGCAAGCCTGATGTGAACACATTTCGATTGATTTAAAAACATGCTCCATTTAAAAGACCAAGCATCAATCTTATCTAAGTCGCTTTGGAGAGAAAACATGTCAGTGTTGAAAGCGACGTCTCTGTATAAAACACAGCCATCGGCGTATAATCGTATGTTAGAGGAAAAGGTTTCAACTACGTATATTGTTAATAAAAAATAAAAACAAGAACGGTCCTAGCACCGATCCTCGAGAGACACCACAAGTAAAATTTACATATGGTGACTGAATACCATTAATTACTCATGGACTGTTTCCTGCAATTCAAGTAATCACCTATCCAACAAATAACGTTAGGATCAATAATAGGCTTCTGAAGTTTAAACATGAGGACAGCATGAGGAACCGTATCGAAAGGTTTTTTTTAAAAAAAGGAAATACAGTCGACTTCCTTACTTTTATCGAATGATAGTGCTTAATCATGATAGAGTTCCATTAATTGCGTAGTGCAAGATAACCAGGAGTAAAAGCCATGCTAAGCCGGCGTAAAAAAAAAAAATTATGCTAGGTGATTCATGAGATTGTTGTAAATTATGTGCTCCATTGTTTTACAGGATTCGCTAGTAAGAGAGATAGGCCTACAGTTCTCCACCAGATTCTTAAGACCAAACTTCTGGATCAGGACAACATTTGCAGACTTCCAGTCAAGGGGTCAAGGACCAGAGTTTAAGGATGCAGTAAATATAGTGACCAAGTAACAATAGATAAAATCAGCACACAATTTTAAAATAGTGTTTGGAGCGTCATCGGGACCAGCTGCGGAACCGTGTTTTATTTTGGTTAGCAATTGAAAAAGACCTTGCACATGAAATTGAATTTCGGGCATGTACGCCATGAGATTAGCAGCAACATCCGTGCAACTGTAGTGACACGTAGTGACGTCCGCAAATACGGACCTAAAGTAATCATTGACGGTGATAGCCTTTAAGTTGTACTCAGAAATAAGGTTATACCATCGACGAGCAAAGACGGAACACCTGCAGTGTCCTTGCGATTAGACTTAATAAACTTCCAGAACTACTTAGGGTTCAGTTTGAGCTTGGTATTCAGCGTCGCGAAATAATCTGCTCGGGACGAACTTATTGCACGTTTACGAAGAAATCCTACCTGTATTAGTTTATTATATGATGCGGAGTCATTGCGTATGCAGGATTGTTTCAGTGCACGTTTATGTTTTTGTAAGCTTGAGCAGCTCAGAATTGACGATGGTTTGTAACGACGTCGCTTGGACGTAAGAACTCAAGATGGAACAAAAATTTCGAGAAGAGTTGTTAATCTGGCCTTGAAAACGTTCCATAATAAATTAGCGTCACCTGGTGTTCCGATTTTTTCAAAGACAGGAAGGAATGAAGTGAGGTTTTCAGATAAGCCAGCATAATTACCTCTATCAAATAAATACGCTTTCTTTGGACAATGCAAAACACTGCGTTCGAATGAACTAGTGAAATTCGCAATCACGGCCTTATGGTCAGAAGAAACCGCCATATCACGATTGCTAAAAAAAAAGTCAAGGATGTTCGATCGGCTGGCACAAATCCTCGTGGGCTCCCCTTTAAATTGCTTCAGGCCATAGTCGATGATAAGAATAATGAATGCTGAATATACACCAGAAGAGCTAACGGTCAAGGAGTGATGATCTATCCACTGCACGTCGGGCAAATGAAACTCACCTCCAACCACGACAAAACCATCACCGACAGGAGATAAAGCATTATACAAGAAAAAATTGGGCTAACGTCACTTGCTGGACATCTTTAAAGAGAGCCTATAGTAAGATAATCACCATTTTCAAGATAGACGTGGCACTAGACAGTTTCACATGATAAGTCACTAAAATCAATCTTGCAGCTTTTAAACTTTCCAGAATGAGCAAAAAGACACCACCACCGAAACCATTCATATCTTTACGATGCGCAGTGAAATTGGGCGGAAAAACTTCCTGATCGGGGATAGATTCTTCAAGCCAGGATTCAGTACCGATAACAATACAAGCATTAGTGATAGCGATTAAAGCACCTAGGTCGCCTGCTTTGTTTCGAATATTTAGAATTACAAGATTATTAAAATGCTAAGTGGGATAAAGTCCACATCTCCGTGATTGTTAAGTAGCGCTACTTTTTACGGACTGAGTGATTGCATCAACGTAATAGGTCTGACCACGAATATGTAGACGTTTATACCTAAGCAGAAACTGGACATTTTTGGCCTTTACAAATTCAATAATTTTAAGTTCATTGCGGATCTTAGGTGAGACATCATCGCTAAGTGAGAAACCAGTGTCCTTAAGCCTTGACCCCAGGAATAAAATATCTTGTTTCAGCTTAAACGACACAAACTTCGAAAATATTGGCCGGTTATGGCTTGGCCTAAATACACTCCAGCCTATAAGCACGTTCCAAGCATCAAGAATTCATTTCCACTCCCAGAACTCTCCTGGCAAAGTGGGACAACTTTAGCCCCCGAGACAGACCATGTTTCGCCGGCGGAGTCATCGATTTCATAAAAAATCAAAGTCGGTCTCCGAGACTGACTCTCGAAATTATCACACTGAGAGGACAGGCTACTGACTTGTGCAGCCAACCAATTAGTGGAGGCATTAAAACTTTCCATATCAATCCGTAACTGCGGCAACGGGGCCATATTAACCTCGACAGTCGTGAGTCTCGTCGTCAGCTCTCCTATTTCTACATCTAGAAAGTTCTGATTGGTTTGAATTAATTTTAATTGATTTAGAAACGCAGCCTGACCTGCCTGAAGTTGGGGTACAAAACCCAGACTCTGCAGCATAAGTTGTTCCTGAGCTTCCTTAAGTGGACCCGGATTAGTCTCTACGTCTCCCGCAACTAATAGTAGGAACTTTGTACAATCGGACAAATAACAAAAAACACTGCTTGGGCAAAACAGCAGGATAGTGGCATCTATCGTCACTTCAAAACGTACATACATTAAATTTACTAACCTGCAAAAACACGAAAAGTGGATTCAGAAACAACGTGTTGGCGGCCCTGCCGCTATGCCCACTGAAGAGATCCGTTGACGGTCGTGTTGTTAGACTTTCCCAGATTGCAGTTGGTGATGATGATGCGGGGCCAGGCTTGACGTGCCGATTTGCAGGAATACCAGTTCGGAGAAGAGGGGCGTGTCTTCATCGATAAACCGGCTCTACGTGTCGGTCCAATCTTGAAATGATGACGAGGGGGTTACTCTGCTGAAGACAAACTTGTGCTGGCCGGGAACGTAAGAAGCACCAAGAAGCAGCAGCAGCTGCAAAGACACGAAAACTGAAATCAGAAACATCGTGTTGGCGGCCCTGCCGCTATGCCTAGGCAGCTCTCGTGCCAATCTCAGGCCTTGATCGATCTGACTGTGATGGCGGTGCGGAGGCCTTCTGTTTATCTAGGAGGTGTCGTTCAAGCTCACCTACTCCGTTTTACTCCAAGTCTGAGCGCAGCCGACGCCGCCATAGGATGGACCCAATCAAGACCGCAAAAAGTGCATCGTCACGGCGGTGCGTTTTCTACCACTGGCTAAACCAATCATTTCCTGCGAACGCGTCGGAATCCTGCGCATTTCTCTTTGCGTGTGATTGGTTTCCCCGGTTCCAACTGATCGTAACGTCGGTAGCCATTGTACTCAAAGCGAAAAAGAGTATAGCCGTGCAACGCTAATAAGACGCTCGGGCCTTTCCGAGGACTGCGTTTCTTAAGTTTTCAGTGATCATAAAGTGCGACACTCTGACAGCGCAACGACAGACCTACTACATGGTCAGTGACTGCAAAATTTGTGTATTGCTTTTACAACGGTCGATAAAGACTTCGCACGTTTGCAATTTTGTTTCGGTATATTAGTGACCTCACCCGGGCAACTTTTTGATTATGCGATAACCTCATCCACTTTTCTTTTCACAGTCACTTTTCAACTTTATGTATAGAGATGTGTCTAGAACTAAGGAAGTGTGAAGCTTAGATATACTCACATCGGCTCATTTGGCCATTGTCTGTTC
Source organism: Ixodes ricinus (assembly GCA_037355805.1). NCBI lineage: Eukaryota > Metazoa > Arthropoda > Arachnida > Ixodida > Ixodidae > Ixodes > Ixodes ricinus. The sequence continues at coordinate 33,589 of JAZHYW010044006.1, read as the reverse complement.
CTTTATTTACATCCTTCTCTTCCTTATTTTCTCTAAATTGACTGCCACTATTTTTGAAAACTACAATTTGTTTCTGGCCCAGCTTGACACAATTCAAAACAATTTATGTTGTCGAAACAAATTACGTAAATCACGCAACACGCAAAAATGCCCTCCCCTATTCTTAGAGAAAGTAAAAGAAATCAAGAGCGAGCCTGCGCAGAGAACACGAACGCGAAAAGGGACCGCTTACAAGTATCACTACTACTACTACTACTAATACAAATAAAAACGCTAACAAGAACCATTGCCAAGCCGCGAGGTATACAACAACAGACGAGACCCGGGCCCGGCAGCGAAGCCCTTCTCGCGGTGTCCAGGAAGAAAAGCGACAAAGAGCGAACGAAGCTCGCTCGCAAACACACGAGCACGGTAGCACGCGGAAAAGAACCGAGGGTCGGGCTGAGAACACCGCCGGCAATGGGCCCGGGGCTCCAGGATCGATCACGCGCGCTTCCTCATTGTGACCGCTGAATGGCAAAGCAAAACTGCGCCGTGGTGTCTGGGCGCTGCATAGACCGACAACAGCGAAACCTGCAACCACAGAAACGACGAATACCGCCGACAAATATGAAACACAGGGAAACGAGAACGCAAAACGAACAAACGAATAACAGAAAGAGAGAACCGTCAGTAATGCAACCGGCTCGGCGAAAGAATAGAATGGAGAGAGAGGGGAGGATGCGAGCTAACATAGAGCAACGCCACGATCCCACTCTCCTCCCAAAAGCAAATTACCGGCCACTGCGTCATTAGCTATTGCTCTTTTCTTGTCTTCGGCGGTCTTTGGCCATGCTTTGCGCCGGAGGCGGCTTTCTTGGACGTCCAAGTGGAAGCTTCTTTTCCGAGTTTGTGCCTCCCTCGAGGTTCCCACACTACACTACCTTGACTTGGACTACAACCGCTATCACGGGCTTCCTTTCAGCCCGTCGGAAGTCAGAAGCACGAGACGTCACTCAAGATCTCACTGACGTCATCGCGTCTTTTAGTCTACGTGTGCGGGTTGTTTCGTGGTTGCGGGAATTTGTTTACGGGTCTGATTCCACACTGAACCAATAAGCGGCAGACACAAAAGTGCCATGAGAAGGCAGCTTTTTTTCTCAAGTGTGTTACTTTGTTTATTTTTATTACGATGGAACACGAATGGACGCTACGAGTGACTTAAGCCAATCCAATGAGTGTCACGTGACTTCCAGAAGGGGCAACGCGCGTATTCACGCGATACGTTCATAGCCTTGGATTGGCTAGGAGGACTGGTAGCGTCCGCTACGGTCCATCTGTAGGTGACACGGAGTTGAGTGATAGCATTCACTGTAGTCAACACGTAGACGGCGAGATAGTTTGTCTCTCTGTGAACTCGCAGAAAAGTTCCGATTGCGCTTCCATCATCTCCATTGGGACCCTATCCGGTATTTGGGGAACTTGGTATGATAGTCCGAGATTCTTTGTGAACAAAGAATTTCTTGGCGTTTGTGGTAGAGCCCAAGTGATGTGCCCTGTGCAACCCTTAGGCTACGTGAAAAAAAGAAAGAAAGAGGTAATGGCACATAGCACATTGGGTGCTTATGGCAAGTACACGCCTGATGAAGACGCGAGAAAAACGCTCAAAATAGAAGAAAAGGAGGCACAAAACACCCGATGAGTCACAGTTTTGTCGAAGTTATTAGGAGAGATGGAGAAGTGGAGGAGCGTTGTGCGCTGCGTGAGTGTTGTGTAGAGAGAAAAAAAATATGCGCGAAGATTTGTGGAATGGGTGACGCGGAATGTCATTTGCGAGGGCATTAAGTCCTCTTGCGAAAGTCTCCGGATGTTTGAGGCGGTTGTTTGCGGGAAGTTCGAGGCGGTGGCGAAATGGATGTCTACACTGCTGCAGCCTTTCGCGCGCTTGCGAAACTTCGATCAACAATGCGATATCACGCGGATGAAAGCGATTTATAGCGAAACCACAGTGATTAGATAGTGGTATCTGGGCAAGGAGTGTCAAGTTTACGTGAAATAAAACAACAACAAAAAGTAAAATTGTGGAAGTCAAAGGGAATGTAATATTTGTTTGGACTTAACGAAGAAACTGTGTATTGTATATTACATATAATTATATTATATGTAGTCACTCATGGCGATACAGCGTGTCCCCCCAAAAACAGTATAGGTTTTTTTTTTTTTTTCACCTGATAATTAAAAGTCGTATCACCGAACGCTCAGCTTCAGCCCAAATGTTGCGCTAGTGCAGTGGTTCTCAAATCGGGATCCGCGGACCCTTTCGGGCTCTGCGAAGGCATTCTAAGGGTCCGCGAAGCCCTGCTTCATCAGTCAAGCCCGGCAATAAATGTTTTTTTTTTTCATATTGGAAAGAAACGTTTTAATTTTCGGGTGAGTTTTCTCGTGCGTATGTCAATAACAGAGGTCTACTTCACACTAGCACTTCGTTATATCCATTTAATAAATCATTATTATATTTATACTCTATACATCTTTCCCCTCACCCTCACCAGGAACGGGGTCCTCCATCACCTCCGCCGATCCACAAGGGGTCCGCGAAACATCGATGGCTGAGAACCACTGCGCTAGCGGACAGAACCAGAGGCCAAAGCTTCAGAACGAACCGTTATCTTAATCAATACTTATGAGTGATTTCCTACACATTTCAATGGGAAAATAGGGCCAGTTTTTGGTAACTAGTGCCATTCAGCCTCATGTATTCGAGGGCTTAGTCGGTCGTCATTTTGCTATTGAAATTTTTAAAAAGCTTTAAATGTGTGTTTAATAAAACATAATTTACTTATAATAAAAGAAATTCAAACTTTGTTTTTTTTGGGGGGTGGAGATGAGGGAGGGAGTGGGTTATGAACCCAAACATTCAAGAAATCAGGCACGACTGTGTGTACTACCTAGTCTCTGGGTTTTGTTTATTTTGTACAATGTCATCATTTGAGACGTAATTTATGTACATACATAAGGGAGGGGTACGCGTGAAATACGCTCTTCAAGTAAAGGAAGCACGCATCATCGGTCCACGGGAACACGCGAGCGCGTTCTAGAATATGTCTCTAAGCATAGCCTCCTCTATTCTGACAAAGCCTGGCAGATCGCCACGAGACGCAGCCGTCGAAAGCGGAAAGGTAAAGCGGCAGGCAACGGATGAGAGGAGAGTCATGTAACGGGCGCCCCGCTGCGGCGAGACGCCGAAACACACTTTTCCCGAGCGATGGAACCATAGCGTTATTATAATGTACTGTCCACCTAACACTTAACACCGCCACCTGGTTAGGCAAATATTGATCGATTGCATGCTACCCGAATATAAATTGGTTGCTGCAGCGGCTGGAATAGCTTCCCTGCTTGGGTTTTCATCGGGGACGCAAATCTTCACCAGTTAGTTCGACCGCTACGTTCAGGAATAGCTCAAAAAGTGAAGAAATCGGACCATGTCGTCCCGGCGTTAAGTTTGGGGCGCACCATACATTATAATATAATGTACATTATAATAACTCTATGGATGGAACGTCCGCTCGTGCTCCTTCGCGTTCCTCGCGCTACCGTTTTTTTTTCTCGTCGGGTTTGAAAACCATATTTCGGGTCCTCGCTGCTTCAAAAGCTGTGCGCTAACTACAGGTTCTCCGAGAAATGGTCTGTGCTACCAGATCCTCGCGTTCCAAATCTGCGACCGGGCACTCGATGGCTCCGTCGTCGAACTGCCAGGCTTTGTGAGTATAAAAGAGGCTATGTTCTAAATTAAGTAAGCACGTGCAAAGAACAAAAATAAAAATGATGTTCGAAGTACATAAGTTCTGGTTGAAAATCTAGCAAAGCAGATCACTATCTCAATTGATGCAATAGGATGGAAGTTGCACGAGGTTATGGCGACTACTACAAAATTGATGGCACCTAGCGGCTAGAACTGAAAGCTGTGGTAACGGGTTCGCTGCCTGCATTCTCGAGGGAATCGGGTATTGGCTACGCCTGGCGGTCTAGGGACGAAGCCCTGAAGTAGGTTTTAAAACACGCGATAAAAATCGCCCTTACCCGTAGAACACATTGTGCGACATTTTCGGTGAGGGGATTAGCTTTCATCGGCGTTCATGTACGCGCCCTGTCACCTTAAACTGCGTTGCCCCAGAAAATTGTCCGCGAGTTTGTTGCTATGCACAAAATATGTATAGTATACTTTTTAGCGCAAGGGACTTCGAGATAAAAGATTATATTCTCGCCGTCCAAGTAGAGCCACTGACAGCTTAAAACTCTCATGGCATGGCGAGTAGCGTCTTATTGCTCAATTTGAATTTCATTGGCTACTCCGCAGCTGGTGAAATTGTGGCATCAGCCGATAAGGACGCCAAAGAACGAATCGAGACGCGAGAAATGAGAACATAATTAGCCGCACTCTGTGTGTTTAATGCGAAAGCATTAACTGTCCCATGGACGAAGCCGGCATTTTCTGTAGCAGCAAAAAACGGCATCTAAATTGGCTGAGCGAAACGGCACCTAATTCCATCGGCTGAGCGAAACGGCACCTATAAGTCCCATTGACCAAAGCACAGCAACGCAGGTGCTTCGTCCCGGAAGCCGGCGGGGCGCTCGAGGTCAAAGCGAACGAGCCTCAGAAATAAATCACAAAGAAAAACACAGCAACACAGATGCATCGTCACGTAAGCCGTGGAGTCGGCACGGGCGCCTGCGCCTGCGGAGTGGGGGAGCATGATGTTACCGCCGGAGCGCCGTGTGAAAATGTAAGACGTCGCGCGCTGCTTGTAGGAATGCGCTGCGTGTAGAGAATGCTTTCGCATTCCTACACGTAAGCAGTCTTAAGTGTCTTCATTTAATTTTTTTTAGCTGTCGGCGACTCTACTTGACTAAAGGGGACATCGTAACTAAGAAAAAGAAAAGGAAATTGGATTGATGCGCCGAACTGGCGTGTGCCGATCGATTGACCGCCGGGCCGTAGGTTACAACTGTGCAGGTGGTTTGCCGTCTTCGTTTTTGAAAATGAACGCGTCTGAGGTTCCAAGAACCTGTGTCACGACGATACGAAGCGACGCAAAATTGTGACGCCATCAGCGGATATTGGGCGCACGCAATAACGTCTCGGTAAACAAACCCCCGAACACGCGTTCTAGGCACTCTGCTGCTTTTTCGAGGCACTCTGGAGAGCAATTTCGCGTGGTATGCACTGCCCTTTCCCCCTCCCCAACTCACACACGCGCTCCAGATCCCCAATTTCCCCTCACATTGCAAAAACAACAAGGGGATCGGTAGCCGAAATGTGTCAAAGCACCTTAGCTCGGACTACGTGGAGCGATAGCGGGCGGTGCAAGACCCAGGGATCCTGTGTTTTGGATCCCCAGCTTCTGCCCGTTTCGATCTGGATGAGCATCGCACCGGAGTGCGGTTGTGTATCGCCACTGTGTGATTGACGCGAAAGTCCTCACGCTAGCGGTTCTACTAAACTGGCAAGATTTCTCATCTACAGCAAAGAAACAAGACATTCACTCGTGCTGTCTAACTTTCGGCTTCGTAAACATATAGGCAACGCGATTACATTGGAGGAGCACCACTGTCTGTCTGCCTGAAAGGTGGAGATTGATGTCCAAGTTTCCTAACGCACCTGAGCTCGGTGCACGTGGGGCGAAAAGTCGCCTTGCAAAACCGTGAGATGTTCAGTCCCCAGTCGTTCCCATTTTCATCTGGATGAGCATTGTACCGGCGTGAGTTCGAGCATCACCACCGCGTGGTGCACGACAAAGAACTCAGATTGGCGGTCGTACTGTACTGGATTAAATTTATCGTCTCCAGCGAAGACGCCAGACACCCGTGGCTGTCAATCTGCCCGCTGTCTAAACATACGCGCAACGTTGTTACGTGGCAAACACGACCTTGTTTCCACACCTCTGAGGCGTTACTGCGCGGCCTGTCTCGGCCGATTGCAGCTTAAATTGGTGGAACACGGTCCGCAAGAAAGTTTCGGGAGCCGAAGCACCTCCGCCTGTCTTTGTTTGCAGTTGCGGAAAATCTCTGGCCGCAGGCGTGCTTCGGCCACGCCGAGCGTAGTCCCGAAAAGGCAAAGACGTTCGGAGAATAGCCGGTAATGAAGCTCATTAGATACGTCGCCTTAATGAGAGCGCTCCCGTGATTGGGTTAGCCGGCGAACACGAGGTACCGACCCGCGTTTATCGCCGTTTTCTTTTCTTTTCTCTCCGCCTTTGTTTCTCCAGAGAAAAGCCGACTTCCCTCAAAATATGTCGTCGCCATATTTCTGTTCGAAGGCCGTCGACAGCGAACTTTCTGGGCTCGACGTGTACAGAGAGGGGGGGGGGGGGGGCGCAGGCACACATATTGACTTCGCAGTTTTATTCTTCCGGCAGGACCGTCGTCACACTTCCTTCAAACATCCTTCAAACAGGATTGAGACGTTTCCGCAGATGAATATCTCATCCCGTCCTCAACATACACCGTGTCCTTTGTATGATGTGCCAGCAGAGTGACTGCGGCTTTAGTGTTCTTGGGGCGGACCGCGTGTGTAGCACTTATCAGCAGTCACTACAAAAGTCACTACATCAGAAGTCACTACAAAACAGATAGGTGAGCTATTTGTTTTGTAGCGACTTCCTCGCATTTCACTTACTGAAAGAAAATTTGACATGGGCGTCCGGTCGATGAAAGTCTTCTGGCCATGACGTAGTATCAAGAATCACGTGACCGATTCTATGCTTCAATGGTTGCATGCAGTTTAAGGGGTATTGTTCACAATTTACGTTTAATTCGCAAATTTGAACGAGAGCTTAGAGTTACTTCGGACGTAAATTTTTCCTGGTGCTTCTGGTCAAAATTAAACTTAAGCATCGCGACCTGCTGTAGCAGACTCAGCGACCCAGCTGACCCAGCTTCGTGTTATCCTGCTGACGACGACCAGAGTCGGTCGTCGTCATGGCTTCGGAGGTTTGTCCAGTGACTGAAGAGCTAGACCCTAGAACGACATGGTTCCCGAGGCGATTTTATTTTTCCAGCATGTCGGAGACAGACAGCGAAAACAGGGACAATTTGCGAGGACGGCCGAGCAGACGTCATACTTGACATTCCGATCGCCGTATTTTTTTTTCCAGTGTGTTAGTTTGGTTTTGAAACCGCCGTGGATCGTGAGGACTAATCGAGTGTTGAAATACGACGCACGCTTGGCATCACCATGGAATTACCTTCAGCGGTAACATTTAGGGCTCGCTACTCACGTGACGTTCAGCAAAGGAAGTGTTTGTCCCGTATCGCAAAACTAGCGTAGCTACCCAGACGTGTTCTAGCTCACTCCGTGTTGATGTTTGTACCGCCGTTACCTCGAGAAAAAAAAACGACACACACGAAGAATGAAGTGTACGTACCACGTGATGCGAGGAATATCCATACCGTGTTTATTTGAGCAGTACATAAAAAAAGGAGCGAATAGAATTTGCGAGTTTGTCACTGCAACGTGATCGTCCGCCACCACGGCACAACACTTCGCAAATGACAAGGTGACGACGAAGAAATAAGACGCATCTTCTAAGCGGAGGATCTAGGTTAAGGGTGAAGCTCATCGTAAAAAAAAAAAAGTCCACATAAAATGAAAATGGCCACGCGAACTTTTTTTTATTTAACAACCAGCTGGTCGTAGGGAGCGAGTGACGAAGCCCTTCGTAGGCCTTGCCTGTTGGAACGGCTACGGTCGCTCAAGTCGGAGGGATTATCGTCGTTGCTTCCGAAACTCTTGGATCAAGCGGCCTTCACCAATAATTGTAACTTCAAATACTTATTTCTTTTTCTTTTTTTTTTTGCTGCCTAAAGTCGAGATTTGCGCGAAGAGCACGTAGAAGTATGCTCATTGATTTCCATGGTGAAGTGTCCGAGCAGTGTTGGCGGCCATGAAGCTATCGTAGGATCTGATTGTAACATACACCAAACTTCCGGTCGTTTCGCTGGGGGTATTCGGTTTCGTCGTACGCATGGCTTGCGGCAGAGGAAAAACGAAATATATTTAGCTTCAACGTAAACATTTTGGCGAAACTCCGCCTGGTTAGGTAAGCAATATGAAAGGGATACTTAGTAAACTCTACCCAAACTCGAACTTATCTGGAGGAGGGTGACGCGAAAATTTGCGTCTCCCTCTTGCAGCTAAGAACAAAACCATCTCACTGCCCCTTACGCGTCCCAGACGTCCATGGCACGAGCGAGGTCCTCGCCCGCGCTCTGAGACCGTACGGCATCGCAGTTACACGTAAGCCCGTCTCGGGGGGCGGAGCAAAGCTCACCGGAGAAAAGCTCACCGGAGTAAAGCTCACCGAAGAAAAGCTCACCGGAGAAAAGCTCACCGCAAAACCGGCAGATGCGGAGAAAAGCTCACCGGCATTTGAGCGGATGAGGTGAAAAGCTCACCGATTTTTTTTAATGTTTCCTTAGCTTAGCAGATTCTGCGTCACACCTGACAATTTAACAGAATTCGAATTCGTCACTTCATTAAAAATATGTACTTTTTTGTAATATTCTTGAAGTTCATCGGGCACATTTACTAATGCCTCAGAAATTTGTAATCACCAATTCTGTATATTAATGCAGCCGCAAGTATAAAATCATAACATCGGACACCGGTAAGAAAGGTAACAATTTATTGACAGCTGACAGTGCGCCGTCATAGCTCTGTAAAAATAAAGGGGTTTGTTCTTTGCGAACTAATAGGAATAGCGGTGTGTGAACCGCTTCAGCTCCAAAGGTTGTGCAATGCCTGATAAATAAGTGTGTGTTTGTTGATGTAATCAGTGGTGGTTACGTTGCATTATTTTTGTTAATTTCACTAGCAAAACTTTGGTTGCGAGAGCAGCTTCGTCCTGTCATGTCTGTTGTCTTCACTCCGTCGTCGTCGTTTGAGCGGTTTTCATCATGTATAATGTTTACCAACTCGCCCAATTTGCTACCTTACAGAAGATAAGTTCCTATATAGGTCACGAGTAACAACGGTGAGAGTGTGCAGCTCTGCCGGTCATGGGTGGCTCGCCGTGGAAGGGCACTATCACACAAAGGCAACGTGTGGAAACACCAGCACCAACGGCTAGAAAACTTGCTTGACCGTGGAAGAAACTTCAATATCCTACTGACTGTTTTATCTTGTTTTCAAAGGTTAACAGAAGCTTCAAAGAGAATTTCAAACACGGCATTGTTGCGCATGTACTTTCGGATTTTTGGAATTTACAGTTTTGATTTTTAGGTTTCAGGCAGACATTAATAAGTTTTTGAACTTTTGCCTTTTCTTCAAGTTCATAAAGTTTTCAGCTAGGCTTTCGTTGCCTCGAGAGTAAACTCCAGAAAACTCCAGCCCGAACTTACAAATTTGCGAGTAGTATTCCCAATAAGCTTAGTAAAAATTACAAAAACGTGCAGTTTCTTTTTTGCAAAGTTGACGAATTTTAATGATAATAAATTGACATATGTTACGCATAATCCTACAGCCGCCATATAAAAAGAAGAAGAAAAAAAAAAGATGAGCTTTTCTCCGCCTACGCTCAATGGCCGGTGTGCTTTTCTCCGCATCCGCCGGTTTTGCGGTGAGCTTTTCTCCGGTAAGCTTATCTCTGGCGAGCTTTTCGCCGGTGAGCTTTTCTCCGGTGAGCTTTCTCCGGGATTCTCCCGTCTCAACCAATGGCCATCATATTCGTCTTCCAAAAGAATCGCCCGCCTACCTCCCCCCCCCTCAACCACCCAAATGAAAAGTTTAAGGGCCGATTACAGAATTCCCTGTGCTAAATGCGACCGACATCGTTATCGTTTTTGACAATAGTTCCATCCTCGACAGAGAAAGAAACTGGAAGAGACGTCTCTTTTTAGAATCTTGAAATCTACAGAATACGAACAACAAGCTTAATCGGCGCATCAGAATGCTGTAAAGCAGCTATTTGCCGCCTCAAGACCCAGAATAAATTTAGGGGAAGCATCCTCTTGTTTATCCAGATTTCTCTATGCGACACATGGTGATTCCATCTGTCTATGATGTGGGTGGAGACAATGCATCCACAATAGCGGCACGGAGCATGGGAAATGGTACAGAGCGCGAGCTTTTAGCATTGATTACAATGCGCGCGCGCTACTTTGGCGCCTTTCATGCTTTTGGCCTCGCGTCTGTACCATTTGCTTTGCTCCAAGTAAGTGTAAAACAAAGCGTAGTTCGTCTTTGCGCGATATTGGCTGTATTTACATGGATGCGACCTTAGCGCATCAAATCGAGATTTGACAGCTTTGATTGGTAGCAGATAGGTAGAAAAGGAAGAAGTAGGAAAACAGGCAGCGTGCGATTGGTCCCTGCTCGATTCGATGCGCTACGATCGCATTCATGTAAATGTAGCCATTGGCTCTGCCGATCGAATCTCGGGTCGAATATTAGCGACACGCGCGATCAAAAGCGCCCCTATGTTCGGCCTTCCACGATTGGCCGAATGTTGACTATGACGTCAGCCAAGAATTTCTCATCGACGAAAATAAAAGGAATGTAAGAGCTTCTATTTTGACGGTGTTGGCACTGTTGGTTTTAGAGTTCAAAGATTTTAAGCTTCCACCATGCTCGTTACAAACACTATCTAAATTGTTGTCCGCAAAGTAATGACGTCAAGAGAGGAAACCGTAGGACGGCACCACCAAAACATCACAAAAACAGACGAAAACAATACTGAAAAAATAATAAGAAGACAACGACAAATTGCGACGTTTGTGCCCACATAGAGTCACCCATGAACACGCAGCCGAGACGGCTTCGGAACGTCAGGCACGATGAAGGACTAGTTTAGAGTTTACTAAGTATCCATTCCCAAATATTTAACGAGCAGTTTCCGCTGCTACGCGTCTAATCACTCTACGTCACCATCGAGTGATCGCAGCTCTGCAATCAAGTTCGTTCGAGGCTAAGAGTCAATGAAATGCTGAGAACGGCAGGGCGTCTCTTTTGAACGTCCATTCTCCAGCACGCACTCGTGGTTCCTCGCCGTGCTTCAGCTGTGCGTGTGCACTCTCATGACACACCGAAGCGCTGCCGCAGGTAGGAAGTCCGCGCATGACGCGGAAGTCCGCGCATGACGCGGGACAACTGAAACTCTTCCATGCCATATATAATCCTGTCAGTGACTCGAGTGGCGAGTTGTCGTAGTACCGCCGACATGTTTAATCTCGACAAAAATGGGATTACAGAAAAAAGAAATTAATTAGCTGCGTTTCTACGTTGGAGGGTATAGAATCTGCCCCAATATACTCTTTTGAAAGGCACCTTCTTTAGTTAGATCTGAAAATACTGCAACGTAGTGCGGTTAAAAACACAACCTAACTGGCTACTTTGGAATATACACATACAAGTTTTACACGCGCGACAGAGTAGAGCCACCATTGACTCCGTAAGTGATGACGTCACAACATGGCGTCTGGGTCCAAACAAACCGTTGCTAGGGGCGTTGCTATGGACTAATGCATGGAGACTCCACATGAGGCTAGATTTTTGCTTACAAGTAAGTAAATAATTTTTTGTAAGGAACCTAACTTCTTGATATCGAATTATGAAGATGTTCTTGTCGTCTCAGTGTCGTATTGCAACGATGAAAGCCATTTCTGAAGTATTGCAGTCCGCTTTGCTTTGGCAGCAGACGACACGATAGATTTGCTGGCCTCTGTTGCAGCGGGCGTCTTCATTGAATTGCGTCGGTAAACGAGCGACAAAAACAAGTGCATCACCATGGCCGTAGAGGCCTCCGCAATGTGCGTTTTTTTTTCGGTGAAGAACCCAGCTTAGTTACGAGGGGTGAAAATGGAGTAAAATCAAACCACGTCATGCAGATCGACGACCTGAAGTGCATTACCGGCGTTATGCAGGCCAGCATGAGAAATAAATCGTACGCCGTCGAGGTAAGTCGGTTGTTGTTATTATTATTGTGGTGGTCAGGTTATTAAAGAATTGCATGTCTATCGCGATTTCGCAGTATTTTGCTTTTTTTTTTCCTTGGTATACATTAAATTCCGTGGATGTGCTCTTTTGGTGAAGATTCCCATCGACCCCACGATGCGAGTACAATCTGTAATAAACTCACCTTATGTTTTTTATCCAGTTCTTTCGCGCTTTGGGGTCTTGCGGAAATCTGAAGAAACTGCAAGAATCTCTCTCCACGCGATGGTTACAACCAGGTATACGAAGCACCCTCGCATAGCGCGAGTCCGCAAACAAAATTTGGGATCTCAACCGTTCGCCTGAAGTGCTTTTCTCGCGGGTGCAATGCGATCTTTTAGCAGACTATCATCTCGATCGACGCCCGGACTTTCGATAAACCATATTTTGCATCGCACCCCACTATGAAATCTTAAAAGTGTATGAAACTCATTATATTTCAAACAAATGCGATGTCAGAATATCGTCTTTATTCACACGATTCAAACGACGGCCCCACTTGGCCGGCCGGCGTGCGGCAGACGGCATACTTCTTGCATTCGTCGTCTGCTGCAGGCATCTTGAGGACCGGAAGTTGCAGTCGTAAATATTTCAGAAACGAGCGATTACCGGCACACTTCTGTCGAAGCATATATGACATTCAAGCTTTCTACATCTGTGATTTTTATAACTTTAAATCCTACTCCTGATTTTTGAGCGGTCGGGTTTTCGTAGCGAAACGGAGCCACATGTATTCGTCCATAACAACGACCCTAGCAACGGTTTGTTTGGACCCATGACGTCACACTTACGGAGTCAATTGATGGCCTTCTCTCGTGTTACAGAGATACCAAGCCACTGCGGACGCTCGTGGGTCTCCACATAAATTATGTGCGTCGGAAAAGGGCACTGAAGAAGTTAAAATGACGACAGCCCGTCGTGCTGTGGTAATGAGCAAGTAAAGTAAATGAAAAAGGGAAGAAAAAAATTTAAGATTGGTTATGGCCGTTCTCATGCAGCTGTTGCAAAACGTCTCTTCAATAGTTATGCCTTCCCATATGTGCTTTGGCTATTTACAATTTTCACGTGACATCGTTGCATCCTACCGGTGGTTGTTCTAGCTTGTTCTTGCCAAAAAAAAAACAAAAAAAAAACAACCTCAGTGACGCGAAATATGTGCGGCACAAGTTAACAGCTTGTCGATTCAGCAGCATATAACGTCCAACGTTTGGTATGCATCGATCCGGTGTTCACGGATCGTCAGCCACGCCCTCGTGCATTCGTTGCTTTGTAAAGCGAACAAATCACGCGCCATGCGCACAAATGCTGAAAACGGCACAGACCAGAAGCGATATCCTGGAAACGTCAGTCAACACATCCTGGATAAAAAAAAAAAACAAAAACACCTAAGCGTTGACTTTTCGGTAATCGGACAAAAGCTCACCGGACAAAAGCTCACCGGACAGAAGCTCACCGGACAAAAGCTCACCGGACAAAAAGCTCACCCGTTTTTTGACAGACCCGGACAAAAGCTCACCCGTTTTTTGACAGACCCGGACAAAAGCTCACCTCGATTTTTTCTTTTTGCTACCCGGGCGAAACACGGGCCTAAATAAAAGTGCGGACGTAATGGACATTGGACCATTTTTAGGAGAACTTGTACCCCATCCACCAATGAGTTGCGAATTTTAATAATACTTTGAAAGAGCGGGTGTTGGGCCTTTTGGAAAAGTACTAGACAGATGACCAATTTAGAAAACTGTGCGGGATTTTAGATATGCTCGCGTTCCTTCCACCACAGCTTGTTCCACAAGAACTAACCACCAGGGACAAGTCTACCGGTGACATCGGCTACCTGCTGGACTATTTTGATTGCACGTATGTCAACGGCCGCTTCCGTTATACTTCTGTTCCATCTGCGGCGGCACCCAGAGCCGAATTCTTCCCTTCTCCTGACTCTGCACCGACGACGACCGGAGTTTCCCTCGGTACGGTGGAATATGCACGACACCATTCTTCAAGATAAAGACCGGATGAACAACACCTGCGAACGATGGAGTACCGGGTTCCAGAAGCTCGTTGGCCACGCCCATTCAAGCGTCTTGAGGCTGATTGAATGCCTACAGCAAAATCAGGCGCTCGTTGCCGCGGCACTGACACAAGCCCCGGAGAGGTGAGCCCACAGTAAAGCGGGTGCAAAAAACCACTCTGCGCCAGCAGAATCGTCTTAGAAATATTTACGAGGGCTTGCATGTACATCGAGATCTACCAAGACTGCTGGAGCTAGTAGGGGACTTCATTCGCTTCTAACCAATAGACCGATCTCACCAAGCGTTCGGCGCATGCGTGACGCCGCCATAACTTTAGTTTGCAGGGGGCAGGCAGCAGTGCACAAGACGGCTCGTGCCGCCTCATGCTCCACACGCGCAGAGCTCCAGCGAGGTTGTCGCACGTGCAGAAAGACTAAAGCTCCCTCGATGCATTGCGGCAGCGGTGGCGTAGTCAAACTGGCTGGTGAGATCGGTCTATTGATAAATAAACTTGTTTCTATTCAAATCAACAAACCACGCGCCTGTCAGATTTAATTTATCGTTGACTTTTTGTGTCGCACGCATGCACCTAAGTTGTCCGCACCCGTGTTAAGACCAACATGAAATTTTCTCGTGGTGAGCTTTTGTCCGGGTCTGTGAAAAAAATCAGTGAGCTTTTGTCCGGGTCTGTGAAAAAATGGGTGAGCTTTTGTCCGGTGAGCTTTTGTCCGGTGAGCTTCTGTCCGGTGAGCTTTTTTCCGGTGAGCTTTTGTCCGGGATTCGAATTTTCCTACGTCACTAAAAGGCCACCGTAGGCCAAAGATTAGACCACAGCTTCATCTATACTCACAAAGCCTGGCAGTTTGACGACGGAGCCATGGCGTGTCCGATCGGAGATTCGGAGCGTGAGGATCTGGTAACACAGAGCATCAAAGTGCCATTTCTCGGGGAACCTGGACGTCAGCGCACAGCTTTTGCAGCGGCGACGACCCGAAACACACTTGTTCGCTCGGGAGAAGTGTGTTTCGGCGTCTCACCACAGCGTGGCACCAGTCACGTGGCTCTCCTCTCATCCATTACAAAGGCCGCTCCACCTTTTCATATTCGTCGGCCGCTTCTCGTGGCGATCTGCTAGGCTTTGTCGTTATATAGGAGGGTATGATTGGACATTACTACGGCGTCAGCGTTCGGCTAAGAGTCGTGTTCTCACTGATTAAACAGGAGTACCAGCCGAGCGCTCGCGCCGTAATCGTGTTTAATCTTTCGTCTATGGTGGCTTTCTTTAGTGACGCAGGAAAGCACTTGGGCTCTCTTATCTAGGAGGTTTTGGTCTGATGCGGAGAAAATCTGAAGGAGAGAAGGAAGTAAGAGTGTGTGATGACATCAGAGTGTCAAGCTCTGTTTGAAAGGATAGTAGGTTTACGCAAATACCAGCTGCTCTTGTCTCTATCTACTGTCTCCAACCAGTCAGAGCGAGCAAAAGCGTCGTTCGCTCCTCGCGGAGGGTATGGCTTTTGAACGCCGATTGCCGAATACCAGTGTCGTCTGCAAGCCGTTGAAGCGGGGGTTTTACCCTTTTATACGGCTTTCGGGAGTCCGCCGGTTCTTTAAAAACGAAAGCTTAACCTACGAAGAAGGGGAGAGGAGTTACCTCGCAGGGTGGGTTGTTTTTTGTGGATTAACGGCTTTCAGACATGTTTCAACAACAGAAAAAAAAATCACAACCAAGATTTTATTTGCTTTGGAATTCGGAGGAGCTGTGGGGCGGAGCTTCGTCGCCTATGTGAACGCACCCTCTCACCACGCCTCTTGCCCTCCTCTCCCTTAGTTTCGCTCCGAATAGTCTAGTATTCTAAACATGCAAACAAGAGTCTCTTAGTCATTGCCAAGGTGCGGACAACAGGGAAGAGCTCCAGTTGTCCCACCGCAAGCGCGAGAGCTTCCCGCCTTTGACAATGCTTAGGCGTCTCGTATGCACCTCGACCGCACGCTTGGGCGCAGCCAAAGCACGGCGGAAGGTACGAGGAGCGTGATGAAGGCCACGCGTTTGAAAGGTACGCCCTGCCGTTTTCATATTAGCGGCGAGATGTTTTGTTTTGCGCGCTCCCATGGTCCCTCTCGTGACATAATTTCCTTGCCAACAACGAGCTCGATGGTGCTCATAATTAGCATGATCGAAGCTTGAAACCAATGCGCTCTCAAAGCAACACTCCGAACACCGTCAATATTAAAGTTGTAACATTCCTCATATTTCCGTCAATGAGAAATTCTTTGCAGACGTCATAATGAGTATTCGGTCAATCATAGCAGGCTCACCACACCCACCCTTTCGATCGCGCACGTTGCCAATAGTGATAAATCCAACGGGTAATAGGGGAATGTTTGAACATTCTACAATTGCTCCTGCTTTCTTTTACTTCTGATTATTTCTTTCTTTCCCTCCCCCACTTCCATACCTTTGCTTCTTCTTTCGCGAGTTGTTGGCCTCGGGGTTCGTCGTGACACCTGTTGATAATTGGACCCCACGCGTGACCCTAACGAACTGCCCGGGCAGCTCTTTACGACCACACCACCGAGGATACGACGCGACCCAGCACTGCTCCCTCCCGTACATCTTCACCGACGGTCTCGAAGAAGGTTCGCTCTCTATGGCGCAACGGACGGGGCGATTCCTGCTGAGCTATAAATTGCTCCAAGCAGGGTCGTAGACACTCAATGGCACAAGATGGGCACTCGCGGCGGCGATATTGTCACCTATTTTAGCCACTGGCCTACAACAAGAAACGAATCCCCCCCCTCCCTCCCCCCCCAAAAAAAAAAGAAAGAAAAAAAGAATTGTATTTTTTGTGCGTGTGTTTTGACCTGTCTATGTAATCCTATAGTGTTCAACTTGTTTCCTCACCAGAGTACCCCTTGTAACCAACTAGCTCAACGCAAACCGGTAATTCCGTTTGTCTCAGTCTGAAGCGTTAGACCGCGAGTGCTTTGTGCGTGCGGCCAATCACACTGTGCGCAGAGCGTGGAAACAACGGAGCATCGGCGCGTACGCTACTGTACGTGCCACCATAAATTAGAAGCTACACTTCAGAGCAACGACACTTGGTCATGTTGTGGCTTAAAATCATGGTTGACAGTTATCTGAAGTTTTATCTGAAATCACAGGAAACACTTTTCCGTCCTCCACAAACGTTTAAACAGTTCGCAACAGAGCAAAGCAATATTACATGAGCTTCCTAACACCGCATCTAATTCTGAGGAAGTCGCACAATTGAATTATGACGATCGGCACTTGCGTCTGCTCTGCACATGCCCCAAAATGGAGGCGCCCACAACAGTGTCGGGGAACGGAGTGCCGATACTCGAAGCGCAGCTCATTTAGTGGCTCTAGCCACCATAAAGCCAATACACCTTTCCAGAAATGTAGAAGTGCTCCCAGCGTGTGCTTTACGCATTCTGACGTTCAGATCTACGGGACGTGAAATTATCCAAGGAGCGAAGACGAGGTTGACGTTGGTTTAACAGTTTGGGATTTCAGAATGCAGAAGGCGGAAAGAGATCAAAACAGAGTATGTGATTACCTTGATTTCCGTTCGCTTACTTTTGGTGTGTTTTGAGACCCTGACAATAAAAAATCATGAATCGTTGCCGCTTCCGGAATATACGAAGCGTTCGAGCTGGCTCCAGCGTACACCCGAACGGCCTCACAATTCCCCTTGTTGCAAGGTCTCCTCGACGTGGGCGATCGAAAGCGTCGTGGTGGTCGGTCATCCACGTTCGGCTGAATGCTGACTATGACGGCAGCAAAGGATTTCTCATATAGGTCATCCATTTCTCATACTCAAATAGGTCATCCAGTGAATACTAAAATGAATACCACCCCATTGTTGATTCCAGATAAATTTGTACCGACATCGGCTCGCAGCTTTAGGTTTAAGTCACTAAATAAGTGATGCGAATAATTTATGGGGCGAGGAGGAAGCCGTTGTGTATATTTTGACATATTTTTGTTTTGATCACTTCCACCTTCCTTAATTTTGCAAACACAAAAAAAGAAAACGAGGTGTTTTTTGTTTTTTGTAAATCTAATGATAATATTTTACCACATTTTGTTTTCCTCTTTCGATCTTATTTTTCTCAAATTGTTTTTTTTATCTTTTCAACTTTTCGTGGCTTTATCTCGCTAGTCAAACTTGGACATCATTTTGTCAACGAAACCAAAATTGTTGTTGATTTTGGCGTCTGCAATCACCTGCATTTCCACTCGCTCACAAACACGTCTTTACCTGGTCAATCGGTGGTGTTCGACTGTAGAAGGATAAATATATCGTCCTGCAAGGTATATTTGTAATTGTATTTTGTATTTTGAATATTCACCAGCTATAGCCATGCATTCACGTCATTGAAAAAACGCAGGGCGTGACCAATCGTGAGCCTCTGGTTACCGCTGCACAGTCCACAAGCGAGCAACGTCGCTCGATAAGAAAAGAAAAAAAAATCATTAGGCAAGCGGCGCGATTATAATAGGCCACTCACCGCGTATATCAAGCCGCCATTACCCTGCTACTACGTCATACAAAACACAGTCTATTTATTTATTTATTTATTTATTTCGGGTTTACCCCGCAGCGTCCGAAGGCATTATTGCAGGGGGGGGGGGGATACATAGTTGTGAAGGTGGAAATACACTCTTGCATATGTACCAAAAAACAAGAAAAACGCAAGCACGCAGAAAAACACACTCAAACAAAAGCAAGCCCAGAAATATGATAAAAGAAACATCGGTTACTCGCATTCCAGGTACGTGCCAGATAAAAACATCAGCTGAGGAAAAAATATGCGCTAACAGCAAAAATAAATAACTCTCGCTTTCCGCGTGACACAGGAGTAAAAACAAAACACAGATGTAGTTTTATCAACTACGTTCAAAGAGTAATAAAATAATCAAAGTAGGAACAACTAAACATACAGCAGTATCACGCCCCGTAATCACTCGAAATTCGCATCACAAGGATCAAAACATTTTCCTAGTCATGTTAGTCAGGCCAGCTGTCACGTGACAGTCTGTCAAAGAAAAGTGAATTTGACAAGATAGAAACGGTGTCATTTGGCAGGGCATTCCACTCTTTAATAGTGTTCGGAAAAAATGAATATTTCAGAACGTTAATTTGGGCTGTCGTTTCCCTAATTTTTTCTGAGTGGTCTAATCTCCTAGATACGAAGTCGGGGGGTTGAATAAACTTTACTTTATTAATCCCGGTTTGAATATGGTAAATTGCGTGAAGAAACTTCAAGCGAAGACGTCTTCTTCTGGAGGAAAGCGGCTCCCACTCCAATTCTAAGACCAAAAAATAAGAGGCGTGTTTCTTCCTTATATGACGGTCCCACTGGTCATACAAACGTTGTCTGCAGAGATGACGAAGCATGTATGTGTATGAAAAAAAAAGAAAGCCGTTTATAACTCTCTGTAACGCCGAATTAGAGCGCAGCTCTTGAGGAGGAGAGGGGAAGCTACGTAGAGGGGGCTATGCCCCTCCTACTCTCCCGCTCGCCCCCATTTAGGGGAAAATTTTCTGCTAAATCTTGCAGGGGAATGTTTTCCGCTAAATTTAGCGAGCAAAATGTTTCGCTAAATATAGCGGGGAAAATTTTCCGCTAGATTTAGCGGGGAACATTTTCCACTAGATTTAGCGGGGAAATTTTTCGCTAAATTTAGCGGGGAAACTTTTCCGCTAATTTTGGCGGGGAAAAGCGGGGAAATTTACCCATCATGCACCGCGCGGTTACGCCGACGGCGACGGCGACGCCGCTTAAGCCGGAAACGGGCGCCTAAGAGCTGCGCTCTAAAACAGGCTTACATGCTTCAGGTGCGTCTGCAGGATCTCATGATGTCTTTAGTAGGAGCAGTGGGGCTGCGGCTCCATAATCTCAGTGACTCTAAGTTGCTTCCCTTGATATCAATTAGGTGTTCCTGATGCCTCTGCGGAAAAAAATAGCGTGTGCTGCTTGGTAGGTCGTCGCCATTTTGTTGGACGTTAGAAATGCGCTGTCCAAGTTGGACTCTACAGACTTCGCTTGAAAGGCCTGAAAACCGTGGGCGCGAGCGTATGGCAACCTGCCCTTCAGGAGATCCTCTTGCGCATTTGCATCGGCATCGACGAACTCGCCGACGCTTTTGCTTTCAAGAAATCTCTTCAAGACGCGCCTACTTTGTTTTTTATTCCAGGGATACAGCGAATCTCGCAGACATTACAAAGTAATTGTTATAGAAGCTCAAAAGGGCGCGCTCCATTTTCTCGCTTTGCTTAATGGTCTTCGTGTGAAATGCGCGTAAACTTGCACATACCTTTCCAATATAGTCAAGTTCACCACACCAAATTGTACTGAATGCAGTGTTTCTTAGGATATAAAACACATATTTTCCTGAAATGTGTGTACTACGCTCAAGATCGATGCTCCTTTTCAAATAGGCATTTGAAATTTAACGCGCCTATGGAGCAAAAGAAGAAAGGCTATTTCTTCCCACTGCAGGTCCTCGAGTAAAAAGATTTCGCATGTTTTTGGACGCCCTCTTGTATACTCCCAAATTACATGACTAGCGGCGGGTATCCTGTTTTCCACCCTCCGCATAGACTAGCCACGCCTTCCTGTCACAACCGTCATTGACCATTTTGTGTTTTTTATGTCGGAAGAAAGTTCTAAAAGTTACACTTTTAGCAAGCAACTATATTCCCGATTCGACTCCAGTTACTTGGATATCCGTGACGAAATATTTTTCTTTTTCACCATTATTCCCAATTGTGCTTGCCTTTATTTTTAGGACTCTACCAATACGCATCGGCATTCACTGTTTCAGTTTATAGCAACGCTCGAAAATTACAGAGACGTGTTATCCCAGTCAC
This sequence comes from Ixodes ricinus, assembly GCA_037355805.1. NCBI lineage: Eukaryota > Metazoa > Arthropoda > Arachnida > Ixodida > Ixodidae > Ixodes > Ixodes ricinus. The sequence goes on along the minus strand of JAZHYW010044006.1, from coordinate 12,710 downwards.
AATATACACAGATAGCAAAACTAACACTCATCTACATAAAAAAAATACAGCGCTTATTTAATAAGGTACAAAGGCTTGAATGGTTTAAATTAAAAAAATAAAGTCGGTTTGCAGTTTTTGTTACCGGCACAAGTTCCAGAAATATTGACTTATGTTGATTAGGCTCTGACGCGCAGAGTTTTCGCAAGGCACACAACAACTTGTTTGTTTTTAACGGATTCAATTGCGTACGTTCGTCTGTCCTTCAACTTGTAAATAATCAAAAGACGCGCAGGATAATAATATTAATATTCCAAACATAGGCCACCTTGCTACTTTTAATGCCCCAAATAAAAATACTAAATATATTGGCACGAGTGAATCTGAGAAGAAAACCGAAAAATAGCGAAGAGTCGAAAGGAGGGCAGCTCTAAAAATAAGAAGTGACGTGAGGCTTGAAGAAAATTTTCGAATCCCAGCGGATGGCGCCAATATAATAAGAGCAAGAAAAGCCGTCAGGCCTGCTTTGTTTCAGACGAGGCCAAGGCACATAATGCGACTATAAGTAAAGAGAAGCCCCCGAACAAAACTGAAAAAAGTTACAAACGGAACCGAGGGAAACGAAGGCGATCGAAGAAATAAGAAAAGCAAAACAAACGGTGCTCAAACGCGGATAAATAAGATAGCAAAAGAACTGGCAAAAAAGGCGTATACAGAAAAAAGACGCGGCGTCGGAACTTGCGAAGAGCAGAACATGGCAAATTCTGAAAAGACAATATCGACAACAGGAAGAAAGCGACAATGCCACAAAAAATGTCAAAACAACGTGAAGGAAACGAGAACGGACGAAACAATGCTCCTAGACAGTGTTCGTAGGGTCCATAGGTTCGGATTACCAAGTTTTATATCTCTCCCCCCCCCCCCCCTCCCTCCCCGGACCCAGAACCCCCACACAAACACTCACACCAAAAGTGAGACTTTTGTGGAATGTTTTTCAGACTATCCTACTATTTCCCCGCACCCCAGAAAAACGTCGCTCCTATATAAAAAATATTCATTGCTTTTGCTCGGTTGCAATGTACTCGCCCCGCCCCCTCCCCACCCACCCCCTCCGTGGGATGAAAGTTATTGCGACTATTCTCGGTTTCACCTTACAAGGAACACCAGCGGACGTCACGAGTCATCCCCGCCAATCCAGCTGCGATGCGGATCACTTCCCCACGCGTTCCAAGCGTGATTGCGCCTCTTGCGAAGGACGCGTTTTGTAAACGCGGCATCTGATTGGCTGGGACGGCTAGCAGCGCCCGTTGGGGTCCGTCATAAGGTGAAACAGAGTGCAGTCTACCGCCTTACCGATCTTAAGCTTCTTTCTGCAGCGCTGAGAAGGTTAGGATGCCTAAAGCCGGGGTCACACTGCTTTTACACCATCCAAACGACAATCTGCATACAGATTCGAACGCGAATCACCGCGAGATCCGTGCTTAGAATGCCGCATGCCAATGAATTCAACGAGGAAACTTGGCACGAAACATTCCAACCACGGATGTTGCGGTGACTCGCGTTTCGAAACTGTCTCTCGTATGACGTATGAACTGCGTGACCCCGGCTTTAGACTTCATTTCAGCTTAAGCCCAGACACAGCCGATGCTACAAGCTAAAGGAACGCAATCAGACAGCGTCCAAAGCGTACCATCCTGGTGTTCTTCAATTTATTATTCGTGTTCTGTTGTCGCTGAATGAATCATAGACACAAAAGGCCTAGTGACTCGCGCGTTTGGCGCTGCTTGAATGGTCCCATCACCACGAAGCGTCTGTTGCTTCTAGACTATGGTGCCTGGAACGCGTCTCCGACTGGTGTGTTTGCCGCGCCCAAAAAAGTGGTCCCCCGATTTCCGTCTGATGACGTCATAAAAGTGTCATGCTGTCGCCGGTCGCGATCCTGGTGGCGTCCCAACAGCTGTAGTGTAAGTGGCAGACGCCTGTTCTGCTGCAGGTCGCTCTTCACTTTGACAGTCCACGGAAGCTACAGCAGCAGGAAGTTGGGACGCCTGGAACGCCGTGACGACAGCGACACTCGCGTTCGCTCGTGCTTTTCGCCAGCATTTCTACGACCAACCGCCAGGATCGCGACAGTCAACAGCATGACACTCCGGCTTCTGTGACGTCATTTGTTGCCACTTCGGGACCACTTTTGATGTATGGGCGGGATAGGACGCTAAACACACCAGTCGGAGACGCGATCCAGGCACCATAGTCTAGACTTAAGCAGAAGCGAAGTATAGGGTCCTTGAACGAGACCATGACGCAACGCTACTTCCGGTTTCGAAACCTTGCACGAACCCACTGGAATTCATGTTGGATGCATTCGTCGCTTTCATACTATGTTTTCTGTGCTTTGGCGCCGTGTTTCAGTGATATCTATTGTAGTAGGCTGGATCGCGGATCGAGAGCCCCTCGGTGGCACCACCGGCGGCCATTGATTGACACCAGGCAATACACGTGTGTTTATGGGAGGAACACACAAAAGTAGGAATATTGACGCTTGTGCACGGTGCCCGAAGGCGAGTATTTTATGATGTGCTGCGATCGTTATATGAGGTGCTTGGAGATCGAATAGGTATTTCTCAAGCGTTCGAACGCCCACTTAATAAATCAAATGTGCCAGAGCACCCACGGCCGAGCTGGCAAGTTTGCTCTCGTAATGGAGTAAATAAAGAAACTTGCCGTCACTATTGGCTAGTTCACACTTGCGAAATACGCACTCGCCGCCGACTGGATTCGCTCGCCGATAAAAGATCGGGCCGTTCACATTTGTTGCCGCTAGAGCACTATATAGCTCCTATGGAGCAGAGTACCGCAATCCTTTGATCCGCGTGTTTCGCCGACAACATGGCCGACAGAGCAGCTCAGCGCGAGTCACGTGGTACTCAGGGTTCCAGGAGGCGGCCCGCCCTATGGAAGAATACATGGAGACTCCGCGCTACCCAAATATGCTCCCGCAATCTTTCTCTTGCAGCGCAGACACTTTACGGCTACGATGTAAAATAGGTAACAGCCGCAGTGCTGAGCGAATCCGCGACATCCTCTTCGCAACACGAGAATGCAGTAAATAAACAACGTGTGTGCAGTGTTCACCGCAGTACGTACCGCTTGTTCCTAATTCGGTTCCAAATAGCTCCGATAGCTCGTCCTTATAATCATTGTCTTTGTATCGAGGATGCGTCTTGTCATAAAGTACGACGTGGTTTGTCACCGCTTCTATTAGTAGCTCCGCTGACACAGGTATAGCCACAGGCACAGACGGCACAGACATAGTGGACGCCATTTGCAATACCGTCTGCTCGGACAGGATCTGACGTCAGCAAGCGCCACTTCCCCGTGCGTTCCGATTGGCTTGCGGCGAGAGGAAACCTTTTTCCGGCGTTCAAAATTGGTCCCAGAGCGATCTTGCCCTCCGCCAGAAATTCTGCCTACTTTCGTCGCCGGGCGTCAGAATTCTCGCGGATCCGGCCGCCGGTTCACAAGTGTGAACGAGGCATAAGACGGTTTTGTTTGCCGTCTGACGGCACTCTTGCGAGGCGTTCAAGTGCCGAGCGACGGCAGTCCACGCGGGCATTCAAGTGCCGTCCGGGGATGTTAAACGCAAGTCACACCTAGTTTGACTCGTGTTCCATCGGTCGCTCGCCACCAAATTGTTTTATCATCGAACGTGAGCAAACCACACGCCAGGGCTCTACGGCACTACTGCCGTCGCAACTACACGCCGAATACCTCCAACATGGCGCCAAGGCACAGATGGCGGACGACAATGTTGGTTTGAATTTCGAGGCTAACCGGAAGTGACGTCAGGTGCAAGAAGCCTATTTCGCAACCTGATCTACACGTCGAACCCCGCCCACCAAGCGTTCGCGTCTGCTCCGAACGATTTCTATTGTCCACGCTGGGCCGGCGCGCGGTGATGACAGCGGGACATTCCGATGGAAACCGACACACTCCCCCTTGTTTTACCTCCTTTCCCACTCAACGATTTCATCGTAGTGCGCCTAGACTACAAAAAGTTTTGAAGTCCTCGATTGGGATCAAGTAGTTCATGCGGCCGCGCTTAAAAATACGAGCTGCGAGGAGCTGACAAAAGGGTCGATCGTTTGCAAGCGTCTCCGCCTCATCCGCGGACTTTCTTCCTCGCAACGCGAAAACGCAACGCACGCGCGCTTGCAAGGAAACTACGCAGGAAACGTTGGCCACTAAACTGCAAACGCGACACCTCCTTTGAGTTGCTTCAATGACACCTAGAAGACAAGGCCCGCAACCTTTCCGCCACACGCGTCATCACTAGTTGATTCGCGAAGCGCCGGCTAGCTCCAGTCAGCATCACCGCCAGCGCCTTTTGCACCGTCTCACAGCGTGTGCGTACGCTAGCTGCTTGAGGCGAATCGCGGGGCACACTAAAGATGACGTCACAGGCAAGCCTTGTCCATCCATGTGGGTTGCTCCCTCTCTTAAATCTAGGCTCTTTACGGCTCCGCGTTCATTCGCCCAGTCCGAGATCGGTGGTATGTTGGGAATCCCAGCCTTTCGTCGTAACGGTCGTTTTCGCGCAGGCCGATCGCGGGCGTGTTGCAGATTCACGGCGCCGCTGTAGCGATTTTCGGGGAAGCCGGTCAGCGGGACGCTTACATTTCTCGAATAGCCGTTGTGTCCTCCGCCCCTGGTTTCCTGCATTTGCCCCCCGGCTGTTGTAGAATGTTCTCGTTCGAAATGAGGGCGCATCTGTTTTGAAGCTCAGGCACGCGGCAGGCGATTGGTCTTTGGCGAGGCGCGTCCCTTCGGCTCTTTCGAAGCGCGCCAATATACGGCGTGAAGTGGGCTGTCGATATGTAGTACAATGGCACCCCACTTTGGTTTTCTGCAGATATTGCCTTCTAGCTTTCACTAGTCGCGTTTATCTCGTTCTATTTGCGCTCCAAGCGTGACGCGTATTTAGCTTCATAAAAGATTATGGCATTTTCTTGGTGTATTTGGAGCATTTCAAAAGCGCTCCATGCTTACGCCTTTAGTGCACTGGATAGAAACGCACGCTTGAAGTCCCAAGCAGATGTCAACAACACATCAACTCATAACCGCTCTAAACCGACTTGGGGAATTTCCCATCAGTTTCGTGCCTACTGAATGACAGTGACACGAGTGCAACTAAAGCAGGCTGGTAAAAACAAATCACAAGTAAGTGCCAAATGATTTATATTTATTTACATCAGATGTATAAACTGATTTTTTTCTAATTACTGGTACACGAAAGCAATAAAACCAGGATCAAAATATTAATACTCTTACTGCTGGATTGCTCACTTTCGGAGGCGTGATCACAACCAAACGCCGGCGTCAATGCCGCCGAGATAATTGGGTTTGTTTTCAGTCCTACTACTAATAATAATAATTACAACAATAGTAATAATAATCTGGTTGATGATGATAAAAATAGAAGTACGTGCGTGAAAACTTCCTCATAGCCGTCCGGATATCAAACAAAAGGCGGCTTCCTCACATCATGGGTCCTTCAGAGGGAAAGTCACTTAAAGGAACAGCTTCCATTTCGAATTCCACGCTAACAAATATTGACCTAAAGGGAGTAGTTTTTATTTAATGCTATTGTTTCGCGATCACTTCGTAAAATAAGCCCAAAGAATGACAAAAATGTACAGACACACTCGTTACTAGTTATGTTCTCTTGGCGTATCGGTTGAAATTACAAAATCGGTGCACGTGCAGTGTGCCATCGGCCTCAAAACTTGCCGCGTGCATTCCCCGTTCGGCAGCGGAGTTCTATATAAGGATATCTGACCCCCCATTTTTTTTTAATTCCTGGATAGCAAAGGTATTTCAGCGAATATACTTTCCTAGAAAAATTAATAAACGAAATAAGCGCAACATATAGGTCAATATTATTATTGAGCTGGGGCGATTCCAAAATGCGCTCCTGTTTTGAGACGCCGATTCCGGATTAACAACATGTATTGGCATTGCTTAAAAAACGTCGGAACGTTTTTTTTGCTCGAATGAATGTTTTATTTTGTGACATGGATGTTCTTTCTAACCTCTTCAAAATGTTTTTGGGAGTTCAGTGTTTCCACAGAGAGTGTTGCATGACGCTGTGTTCTATAGAAAAGTTTTATCAGAATCAGTCTTGTGCCTATCTTAAATACTCTACTCAAAGTCCTGTATTTCAAATACTTATAGTAGTATTTCTGTATCTGGCAAATACAGGTTTTTAAATATGTGCTATTCTATCCTAATTGCATTTCTTACTACCTTGTACTCGAGTATCTCAAATGCATCTTTAAAAACTTCGGAAATATTAGTCGCCAGTACAATCTCCAGAACTAGGGATCGTCGGACTCCAGGGCAAAGCTGAACCAATTGCAGAGTTAGAGGCAAGCGACCAAACGCAGAACAGAAAACAAGGCACGCGTAAAACAACACAGTCTCCGAAGGCCATCAATAGACCAAACGCATATCTAGAAGTGCACCAGCCTTTATGCGTCCTCCTGTTCTTTGTTTGTCTTTCAAGTACGGTCTGAATGGCACGTTATGCTGGGAGCTAGGAAAGTGCTGTAACGTCATCGGGATTTTACACCTTTTGTCTGAAACTAGAGAGTTTAGTCAGTAGAAGATTGTGACGCCAACGCTTAGTACGATCAGAATGCATGACCATTTTCGGAAATCACCTGCACAAGGGGTTCTGGTATGAAAATGAGCGATCAAATTTCTAAGGGAGCGCGAACACTACCTCGCCCTGCTGGTTTTATTGAGCTGCAGTGACCTACATTGGGCTTCCCCAAAATCTCTTGTGTGCCTATTGTGACTTAACTTTGTATCCCAAGTTCGTTCGAAGCGTATCTCTTATCTCCTTACGAATGTACACATTGCTTCATTTTTAGAATCATCCAAAATAATTTTTCGCCAGGTGGAGCCAGGGATTGTATGTGGTTTTGTGGACACTTTCATGTGTTACGTTTGTTTCCCTCTTGATCCCCGTAATATATTTTTTGACAGTTTGAATGTTCAGGCGCTCCTCTTTGCCCTTGGCTGGGGAAACAAGCTACTAGCTCTTGGTTGTTGATCATCGGCAGAACCTGCTGATGTTTCCCTGTGCGTGCACGTTTGTTATTCACTGGTGTACTCATCATCGAGTCTGGCTGCTTGATCAACTTCTAGTTCGGCTGTTAAGGATATGCAATGCCGGACTATGTGTCAAGTCCACCGAATCGGGTCAAGGCATATCACGAACTTTTAAGGAATGCATCATGAGCTGAGCCTACCGTCAAGCTAAAGCACGTCCGTCGCCATGAGAACAATACGTGAGTTCCCCTTGTTCCTAAAATCTTTCGGTGTCCACTATGTTGCATATCCCGAATTATTTCAAGGTCAACTTCAATTGTAGCAGCTAAGTCGCTTCTTGAAAGTCGTGATGATCTCGTAATGATAAAAAAGAGTCAACAGGCGGTGCCCTACTTGTGATGACTTCGCTGAAAATCACATTATGCTGTATATTGTGATTTTCAGCGAAGTCATCACAAGTAGGGCACCACCTGTTGACTCCTTTTTTATTCTTGTAGTGCCGGCTTGCAACATACTTGCCGAGTATCTTCGAAATTAATTCAATTACTTTTTCAAAACATTTGTAGCCTATGCAAGATAGATCGCAGTAAAAGTAACTTAAAAACTACTCTGAATACATTTTGAAATGTGTATATAGTATCTTAAATACGTTTGTGGAGTATTTTTCACAACACTGATCAGAATACTTTTTTTCTACAATTAAGAAGTACATTCTACAGTTCAATGATGCATTTGAGGCTTTGAACCTAATCTTTATTTTTTACCCATCCAAAATTTGGAAAATCATATGCTCCTTCTTCCAGTATAGTAGATGAGTCTAATGTGTGTCATATTGTTCAAGTCCATCCATAAATAATTTTACGTCCATTTTAGCCCTGCCAACAAACAAGCAATGTGTTATATTCCTGGATAAGATTTTAATGATAACGAGTTCTATCTGGTCAAGTCGAACCTGAAATTTCTGAAAATATATTGTTCTAAAAAGAAGGAATGAAATATCAGTGTACTAGAAAATGCGCACAAGACTCCGCAGACTCCCATCCACACAACTTTGCTCGGCATCACGCTGGACATTGCCACAGCAAAATACTAGGCCTTCTTTCTGGCTACTGTCAAAGGCGATCTTACTTTATATCAGTTGTGACCCTTTGCACCTCTTCAGAGTCATCAGTCGAGTTCGATGCTCACGGTCTGCCTCAATGCGGCGCCGTTCTAGCGCCAATTCTTTTTAAATTGAAATGATGCACAATTGTGCTCCAATTCATGATTTCCTCCTATATTTAGCCGGAGAAAGGAATTCGCGTATAAGTATGCACCGATTCAAATCTTGCCGCTATATTTAGTGGAGAAACGCTTTCCCCAACTTTAGTGAAATAGAAAGTCGATGCGTAATTTACAAACAAATTTCGTTTTTTTTCCCGCTATATTTAGCGTGGATATGATTGCCGTTAACTTTAGTAATATAGGAAAATTGATGAAAAAATATTCACCAATCCAAGATTTCCCGCTAAATGTAGCTATAGAGAGGCGACCGACGAACGTACAGAATCTTACGCATTGTTCGGCACCTAAAATGCCATTTTATTTATATTATTGAAGCGACAAGGTATAAGAAGCATACTCCTCGACGTTGTCAATTTTGTTAATAAAGGGCTACACGAATTAACACTTTTAAATAAAGAAACGAAGTGTCCTCATTATTATCTCCGCAATAATGAAATGCCGCGAGCTCACAAACCAGAGCTTCCCATGGTGGGAAATTTAAAGACTTCGTGCAATAATTTTCGCGCACGCACGCAAAAAACAAAGTGACTACATCAGGAACAAAATAAGAACAAAATATAAGCTTCGCACCTTTAAACTTTTTTCTATTGCTTCAGACAGCCACCACAGCAACAACTAGCAACAAGAGCGCATGCGCGTCTTCTCAACCCAACGAGAAAATAATCCGCGCGCCAGCTCGTTTTAATGAGGGCATCCTAAGGAAACGGCATACTTTTAGTGTTTTTTTTTCTATTGCTCTTCTTCTTTCTTTGCTTGTTTTTTTTTAAACTGCATCCTAGATAAAGAAAGGCAAGAAATACATCTGAGCTACGTGGTAATGCCTTTCCGTGCATGCTTTCTAGGATATGTATGTATACTTTAGAAATAAACAGTTTTTGTGCATTGCTTCTGTATCAAGTCAGCTCGTTAAAACAGGTTTACCGACGTCAAACCGTTTTTCGTTTGTTTATTAACTGTCACAAGAATCTTAACTTGACTGTGTACATTCGTTCTATGCATTCCACCGCTTTTGCGCTACGCGTTTTTCAAATGCTAAAAAAAAGAAATCTCGGAAATTTTATATTTGGGGACAGCCATTGTGTGCTACGCAGTCAAGGCTAGCATAACTTCCACAATCCTACAACTCCGCACTGCTGCGATGGCGCTTGGCTTCATCTTGCGTCTTATTGGCGCTCGCTCAGCCAGCATGAACAGAGCTGAAGCACTACGGAAGCTACGCTAGCCCCGACAACGTACCACAAAATAGTTTATTCGGGCTGTACGGTGTGCAAGATCGTGTGATCCTTGCGCACCTTTTGTTTCCCTCGGTCCTCGAGCGATGACGGCGCGCGCTCGGCCGCTACTTGATCGCGCGTTTCTTCGGCGTTTATTTATGTTGCCCTATGATTGGTGCGCTCTTCTTCGCATGCCGATGCGACAAACAGGCATTTTGGAGCACTTGCTCGATGTATAGTCTTTTGACGTTTGTAGATTTCAAGCACCTCGAGGTTCACGGAACCTAGCCCTTCTTATTGTAATTTCCATTTGTAAAGAATTCCGTGGCCGGTTTTATAGAGAAAAAAAAACTCTTTGAATTGAGATCTGTGGAGCAAAAATGCCTGCGAAGTTGGTAAGAACGTGAGCTCCTGAGCCTTGACTTTACGTACCACTCTGCTTGTGCGCTAGCTTTGACCGTGCTTTATTTTGCCCATTCTTATCTAAGTCTCCGTTTCTGATAAGCCGGCCCCTTTGTTTACGAGATCTATCCTACTAAAAAAATTAACCCCATAAAGTAACGGATTACAATTTGTTGAACCGTAGCTTCCAAGCGAGCAAAAGCAGCACGAGCATGTCGTATTGTCCGACACTTACATCATACGAATGCGTGTGCATAACATATCCACTGCAAGCGCTGCGCTCACTCTGATAGCTTCTTCCTCCGTCACAACAAATACTTTACTAAGTGAAGAAAAAAAGCTTTGTTCGAACAGGAAGGCTTTGAATGTGGCGACTGATTTTCTACTCCGGACTTTAGGTTGAAAGGTAATATCATCGAAGAGGTACCAACCTGGCATTTTTGAAGGCATTTTTTTAACTGTTGCGTATTCACCTTGTTTTATGTACTTTCATGCCAACTACAACAGATGATAAGTAATAACATCTCTCGCAGTGGCGTCAAAAAAAAAGAGAAAAAGTAAACAAAATATTTGGGGATCGAGGTGACTGACGTCATTAGGGTGAAACGGTTGCAGATCAAGTAGCATTATCTAAAGGGTGTTTCTTTTTAAGACGTAACATATTTGTTTTAAAACTGTCGTAAAAGCTATATTAATACTGTTTGTGCAAGTGAGTTACATGGCCAGGAGACATAATACAGCGGGCTAATCGTCACGATAAGTCAAATAGTTACTTGCAATTTTGTACGGATCTCTTTAATTATTAAAAATAGACATCTAGTTTTAATTAGAAACATGGTGAGTGTCATAAGAAACGACTACATGAGTAATTTTTAGAAAAAAGGTAGAGCGGGTGTGAAGCGCAGTAGCTCGCTAAAGTTACCACTCGTGAAACGGGCCCCTGGTTGGGCGAGAAAACAAGGAGGGTAAGAGACGGGAAAAAACTCGCGTGCGCTTTATTGCACCGGTAGCGATGCTCCTGCTGCACGATTTGTACCTTTAGCGCTCCACTGTGCTTCCCAAGCGCTCCAATTGTTTTAAACATGGCTTATCTAGTGGCTTTTGATGACGCTCAGGAAGTCTATAATTAAAAAAATTGAAAGACGTTTACAATTTTCTGTAATGCCTAATTAGAGCGCAGCTCCTGAGGAGAGGGAGGGGAGGGTCACGTGTGACGTCACGTCACGCGTGACGTCATCAGGGCAAAGTTTTCCCGTTAAATTTGGAAAAAGTTTTCCTCTAAGTTTTGCGGGAAAATTTTCCCGCTAATTTTAGCTGGAAAATTTACCGCCATTTTTGAGCGGACAATTTTGCCCTCGTGACGTCACACGTGACGTCGCGTGTGACGTCATTATGGAAACGTCCTATAATGCACGCGGTTACGCCGACGGCGACGCCTCTCAAGCGGGAAACGGGCGCATAAGAGCTGCGCTCTAAAACACGTGTTTAGTTTCGGTCAACGTTACTAGAACCACTCAGTTGGAACCAAGCAGAGACTGCTTCTGAAAAAGTCATAGAGTTATTACAATAAACGCTAGAGGCTCAGCTGGCGCTAGTGTCTACGGGACTCCGGTTGCAAATTGAAGCAGACAGCATGCAGTCTACATTTCCAGCCTCCCTGTGTATTCCTATGGGAAACGCGCGTGAATTTTGTCTCTTCGCCGGAAAATAACATGAATAACTTTGTCATATCGGTTGTAACGGATAGTATGTACCTTTATTGGTATTGTGAAAGTGTAATTGCTTTAGTTACAGCATTTTTCTTTACCACTGAGCGATGTTAAACTTCGCTCTATTTCAGGCCCAAACCCCTGTTTCAAGGAAGGTATGTGAAAACGAGCGACGGTTCTAAGCAAACTAACGATCGAAAGGAATGTAGTGTGTGTTCAGGTCTGCTAGCATTTCGGTGGTGCTTATATATTGCTAATATGCCCGTCCTGTCATTGGATGAAAATGACTCCGTCAGTGCGCATCTTTACGATCGGTTAAAGAAACATTCGAACGCAAAAAATAAAGCACGTGAGCTACGAAAGGTATGTCTTTTATTATTTCCCATGTCGGCAGCTTTTATCGGGCACCCGCTCTCTGGCTCCCCTTATTTGCAAAGATTTGGAGCGTGCTGGTGATGCTTTGAACCATTTGAACCCAGAACAAGCATCTTCGCAGTACTTATTTATTGCAAATCTGACTATATTACGTGACTTTCAATTTAATTTTGATCGTCTGCAAGCACAAGGAGTTACTTATCCAGTGTTACTGCGTAGTTCTTGCCGTCCTCTCTCGGTTTTCTACATGTCCTCGTTCGTTTGGCACGTATATCCCCCATGTTGGAAAGCGTCGACGCCGTGTTCGCGCTAACAGTGTCCGACAGTGCACAAAATACACGCACGAAGCCGTTTTAGCACCGTTTTTAATGCGATGAATTTGAAAGAAAAACGCCGTAACTGACCATTTATTTCGTCTGCGTGACTGAGAAAATGTTCCAATGTGCCTTAGTACGTACAAGTTATTCGTGATATTTGCTCTTATAATCGAGCGCAGAGAGAAAATGCACTCGCTTTTTCCCATAGGAATACATTACCGGAAGTCAAATTTAGACTGCTTGCTGTCTGCTTCAAAATGCAACAGCACACTAGCGCCAGCTGAGCCTCTAGCGTTTATTGTAATAACCTATGG
>JAZHYW010044004.1:0-21395 GCA_037355805.1 Ixodes ricinus | reverse complement strand
CGCGACCACTATTAGCGGCGAGATGTTTCGGTGGCGCCCTCGTTCGGTTACCCTTCGTGACGTCATTACCTTGTGAACAACAAGTTCGATGGTGTTTCTAATGGGCATGGTGGAAGCCTGAAATCATAGCGCTCTCAAAGCAACACTGCCAACACCGTCAAAATTGAAGTTCTTGCATTCCTCTTATTTCCGTCGATAAGAAATCCTTTGCTGACGTCATAGTCAGCATTCGGCCAATTGGGGTGGGCCGATCACAGCGACGCTTTCGATCGCTCACGTCGCCAATACTCTGTGTCAGCTTGTGTTGTACCGGAGGAAAGGCTACAAGCGCGAGCTCCTTGCTCTAAAGAACATTTCGGCGGTACACGCTCTCGTGCACCAAGGGCAGCTGCCAACGCTATGAGCTCGCGCTTCTAGCCTTCGCTGCGGTACAAGATAAGGTGAAACGAAGTATAGAAGTGGCGCGCGGCACGTGTCTTGAGCATTTCCACAACAATGAATTTGGTATGTAGAACAACCATCGTCATCATTATCATTTACCGCCGAGACCTCCCCGACGATAGATGGCTCTCGCCAAGCCCAGAGAACCTGTCCGCGCCGAGGCCATTGTATTTGAGAGGAGTGGAATGTATTCCCACTAGTAAAGTATTTGGTGGCGCCCTCGAATGATTCCTTCTCCTTGCGTCCTTGCCTTGCAAAGACCAATTTCGATGCTGTTTGTAATGAGAACGGCGCAAGCTTGAAATGATTGCGCTCGGAAACCAGCATTGCCAACACCGTCAAAATTAAAGTTCCTACATTACTCTCATTTCCGTCGATGGGAAATCCCTGAGCCGACGTCATAGTCATCATTCGACCGATCGTGGAAGGCCGACCACAGCGACGCTTTCGATTGCGCACGTCTCCAATAGTACGGTGGCTCGAAGCCACCGTACCAATAGCATGCAAATCGAAGCCGCCATTGTTTGCAGCACTTCTTTTTTGTCTGACTCTTTTGCTCACTGCTACGTTTATGGCTCTTTTTGTTCTATCTCGGGCAAGAACAAAGAATGAATTATTAAACGTGTGCCATTATCTTTCTCTCGTTTGTTCGGTGCACAAACGAAGCGTCGAATAAAAACAAATACGAGCAATATAACTGCATTTTTGTCGAACACAAGCGGCAGTCAACAAAAGGCCATTCCCAGGGCCATGTAGTTCGACACTCGGCTAGAGAATAAGCGAAATCGCCGACCACCGCAATCGGCCAGCACCGCGCTGCGATAGGATAGAACCAAGGTCGAGCGCAAAGCTGGACAATAACAACGGTAAGTAATCTCGCCCACTTTCTCGACGAATATTCAACTTTGATCACCTACTAAATGGTTTGTGAAAATAAAGTTTTTTATTTTACCCGTTTTAGGCACTGACAAGATGGGAACGGTAGAAAGGTCCTTCAGTCAGGCCGCTTCCAGCGCCGGTATCCTATCTTCGATAACACTTCGGAGTTTCTGGAGCCTTGAACACGCTCAGTCAAAGCACGGCGGAAGGCCACAAGAGCGTCCTGGAGACCGGAGCACCGAAATATGGCGCCCTAGCGTTTTCAGCTGGTCAGTATACCACAGTTAGCCGCAGCGAAAAATAATTGACTGTTCTTTCAAGGCGTTTCGAGACAGACATTTACTCCAAAGATGGAACGTGCTCAGATCTAACAATACTCTCCGAGGAAGATAAGATAAAGCACGAATGGCGAAGAGGGCCGAGCAAATTACGCAGGAGGAGGTACGTGCCGGCTCAAAGCTCGACCGCCCGCTATCCCAAACGCAAGTTCGGGCGCCTCGTCGTCGCCCAATCCAATTACCGGTGACCGGCGCGTACGCCGAGGCATTTTTGTTAATTAGCACACGGGGAAATGGCGGAGGGGGAACCGCCGGGTTCTCCTACGGCACGGCAGTGATAGTGAACGAGGGACGACCGGCGCCTTCGAGAATGAGGGAAAGAAAAGAAAGAGAAAAGGTCGCACTGTTTACCGTGAACATTCGCAGCTACAGTCCGTTTCAGAATTTGAGCCTCGTTTGGCTAAGGCAACAAGCGTCGAGCGTTTTGTGAAAGACGCATTAGGTGCGCCTGTTTTGGCAGCTTAAAGACGCAGTCAGGCTCTCTGTAATACTTCGTACAAAAGACACTGCAGAGATGATCAGAGAAATATATGCGAAAACGCCTCGAGGAAGTTCGAAGCTTCTTTGATCCATCCATGCATAGAACATGTCTGCAGATAGACGCATAAGTCGTTGTCTTCAGACTGTCTTGTGTATGATGTATTAGAGGTGTGACCAGGCCTTTAGGCTGGTTCGGACTTTGACGGTTTAGTGTGATCGAGTACGTTGCGGCCGTTTGTGGCCGCTTACAGTCAAGAGAACACACTGATGCCGTCCCTCGAACACTTCCGATCAGCCTGTGCGAAGACTGAATCTTGCTAATGCTGGAAAACCTTCAGTCAGTCTAGCCATTAGAAGATTAGAAGGGTTCCCGAATGGCGCCAACTTGCGAGTGTGTTTTCTACGCAAGCGTTCACGAGCTGTCAAAATGCGGTCGATCACAAGGAAACGCAAAATGGTCAACCAGCCTTTGTACGCGCTCTAGTGTCGCCAACCGGGCAGCGAACAAACGCGTTCGGGGACAAACTGTACTGCGGAAGGTGAATCTGGTTTGCCAAATAAGCTGATATGTTTTGGTGGGCGGACGGATTCAAATATTTGTCGGGCGACTGGAGAACTGACCTGAGCTATTGGCGACGCGAGCGATCGAGAGTGTCGCTGTGGTCGGCCCAACACAATTGGCCGAATGCTGACTCTGACGTCAGCTAAGGATGTCTCATCGACGGAAATAAGAGGAATGCAAGAGCCTCAATTTTGACGGTGTTGGCAGTGTTGCTTTGAGAGCGCTATGATTTCAGGCTTCCACCATGCCCATTACAAACACCATCGAACTTGTTGTTCGCGAGGTAATGACGTCACGAAAGGTAACCGAACGAGGGCGCCACCAAAACATCTCGCCGCTAATATTCGCGTCGGACCCGACAAACTGCGAAGTTTTACTGGCCGACAACGCAAAATCAACCTTTCTGGAATCCGAGCGTCGCTTGTCACAGACATTTGTCCGTTCGTGCGTTCGTGTGTCCCCGCGTACCACAAAGCATGTGAGGTCGCGTGGCATTACTATTTGATTACACGACGTTACTTTGATTGTCTCTTTTCAAATTTATACGACCGTTCCTTCGATACTACATTCCATGCATAATAGGGTTTTGAAGATAAATGGCGCTGACATCTTTTTCTAAGAGTTCGATGTATGCAGCTCAACTGTAAAACAAAACAAATGTGGCTGACAAAGTGTATGTGAGACGTAGGCTAGAGGCGTGGGTTTATTTTATCACAAATGAGTCTAAGGGCCTAAAAACTTGACTGGCTAAGACATTGCCTCAACTCAGTGTTTTAGGCGTTACATAAAAAAATAACTAAATACGTAACTTGTTACTTCCAAATAAAAGGAACGCGTTACCGTCCTACGTTAACCATAAAATAAAAGAATCTCGTTACGGTTACCGCTACCGATAAAAAGTAAGGCAACTTTACTTTTGCATTACCTTTACTTGAATTAACACGCTTTACTGTTTTGATGTTACAGGTATGCATAAGTGCCATATTTCAAGAAACAGTATGTTTATCCAGTAACTGCACATAATTACCTTATGTTGTTGTTGTTGTTGTTGTTGTTTTTTGGGGGAAGGGGCTGCTTCTAAATACTAAAAAATAACACCATGAAATACGAAGAGAAACTCTAAAAATATACATGGCTTGGCGCCTAAAAACATGATAAAAATTGAATTGTAATTCCGTTTACTTTCTGTAATAATATGAAACGAGTAAAATAAGCACATTACTTGTTACTGTTTTGGAATTGTAACGGGTACGTTACTCGTTACCGAGAAGAAGAAAAACGTGTAACCTGTAAAACCGTTACTTCTAACGAGTTATCGCCAATACTCCCTCAAATCCAGTGAAAGTGAGGTAGCACTTTAAGGGTTTCTAAAAAAGGTTGTTGCTGTCAGTATGAAATGCATTGTGACACGTGACGAAGAAAATGTGAATGGGTAAATTGTTTTCTTGCGTTTATGCTTCTCTCAGTTTTTGGGGCATTGCATCATTTTTCTTTAAAAGGCCTCCACGCATACACTCTGACCATGAAATGCCTGCCCTCCTACTAGATTGAAATAATACAGAAGTCCTACCCTACTACGCAGCACCTGTTCCTACTCACGGGAGGAGGGAGGAGAGGAGAGTGTTTCCAGCAGACCGCTTAAACCCTCATTTTTTCCCTCTCACGCACACGGACACACTCCGCCACGCGGCGCAATGCCATGTTTCCACGCGCAACACTAAAGCGAGGAGGCAGTGTGGCTGAAGAGTTTCCATATAAAACTATGATGACGAATAAATGTTTAATACAGAAAGTTACACCAAGCCCTCTCGACTTAAGTGTTCTGGGTCGGGGAATGATGGGGTGAGGTACGGCAGTGAGGGTGGTTTAGATGAAGGGGAGACACCTGCTGACCTGACGAAGTCCTGCAGGGAGTAGATGATCGTCTTGCGCTACTCCTGTTCCCCATTTGGGGCGTTTCACTCAGATCATATTGTCGATGATCGCGCGCTAGGAAGTTTGTTTAAATTATCATGCCTCTACCAACGGTGTTTTAGGGCATTCCCAGAGCGTGTGATGTACGCCTGCCATGGCTTGGCATTCGTGACATTAGAATGATATCCCTTCAAAAACGCATTCCCTTCTCCTTAACGTGCCGAAGGCGTCGTCTCTATCTTGCGCACACCTGCCCAATGTTTCACATCACCTCACGAGTACAAGAATCGTGGCTCACAACGTTCAAGATACCGCGCGGGACAAAGCGGCCCCAACGCACCTCGGACCTGGTCCAACGACGGGTCAAGCTCACTCTCATCAGCTCCGGGTTCGGGTTACATGCTCGCCTCGTTAGCGGCACGAAACGCGCATTAGCGCTGAGGCGCCGCTGAAGGCGCTCAATTAAGGTTGCGTTAATGTGCTCTTAATGTGCACCTAGCCTGACGTCCCAAACGTGGCCTGCGAAGGAAAGCAGGCGGCCGCCTTCCTACTGCCACGAGTGTTTACAAATTCAAACTAATAGCTTTTTTTGTGCTCATTGCAAAGGCAACCTTAGAAATACCTGAGCCATATTTGAGAAATTTCAGGAACGGTTTTCGGGCCAGTGACATTTTTTCTTGTGTGTTTGAGCCACGGTGGTTTGAGCGTATTGGCGACGTGCGCGACCGAAAGCGTCGCTGTGGTCGGCCTTCCACGATTGGCCGAACGCTGACTATGACGTCGGAAAGGGATTTATCATCGACGGAAATAAGAGGAATGAAAGAACTTTAATTTTGACGGTGTTGGCAGTGTTCCTTTGAGAGTGCAATGATTTCAAGCTTCCACCATGCTAATAACAAACACCATCGAACTTGTTGTTTGCAAGGTAATGACGTCACAAGGGGGAACCATAGGAGGGCGCCACCAAAACATCTCGCCGCTAATTGCGCCTGCTTGGCTCGCTCTAAGCGACAAACATGCGCGTGCTCGGCTGTTAATATTGCACGCTGGTCCGTGATTTTGCAAACACATAACTGTAATATTTCCGACTTCAGAAAAACGGACGGCACCTGGACGAGAAAACATTGAACTCACCGGAACAGTTCCTTGCGAGATTTCTGCGCATTTGTTGTGGCTTCCGTGATTCAATGTTGTCGGCGGTCGGCATGAAGGCCGCCGAAGCGAGAGAAATTGCGTTAGTTTTGTCCACAGCAATGAAACCGACTGCAACATCAGGGCAGCAGAGTGAATCGTGACTCATAAGGGCTAACGAATTAGGTGCGCCTTGCACTACTTCTCGTGTTGTGTAGGGTTAACAGTTGTGACGCTGACTCTGTCGGTACCGTTGTGTGAGCGTGTTGCCTATGTCACCCTGAATGCAACCGCATGAACCAGACATTGTGCGTTTGTCAATGTTCATCAACGCGGTAAGAGTACAGGAGCTAGCATTCCCATCAATTCCCCGAAGAATTATATTCCTGTAGATGCTCCCGGAAGGGATTTGTACACCATTTTATTAACAATTTCCTGGGAGGTGCCATCTTGAGAGTTCGTACGTGGGGTGCGTGGCTTGCGAGTTTCCCGATGCATCGAACACGCAAGTGCTAGACTCTAAAATTGCACGCTATGCTTTTCGTGACGTGAGCCATCAAAGGTGCCGGGGCCGTCAGCCTACAACGAGTAGTACAAGCGCCCACTGTGAAGTTTCTGAGTGGAACTATTACTTTTATTTTTTGTATCGAAGGACACAAGAGTGATGATCAGATTGTCAACTTCAACGGTCCTGGTTTAAAAACACGTAGACTCAAGATACCACCGTGATTTTTACACAGATACCATCGAGCTTGTCTCTCAGAACCGATAATAAGTTGCCAGGACCACACCTCGCGACGCTCGAGGCGAGGCAAATATTTGTCGCAACGTCACGGATGAGAACCATAGCAGCGCCACCGAAACACCTCGGCGCTCGTGCGGTGGGAGATATCCGAAAGACTTTTGTGTTGCGGCGCAGATTGAGTGAATCACTTTGGCGAGTTCGAGCTGCGTCATGTTTGTCGCGCTCTCCTGGGGCCTAGGGAAAAGAAGAACAGGCTGCACGACAGGTAGAGGAGAGGCGAGCGCTTCACTTAACGCAACGTCTGCAGTACCGTCACGCGGCGTTAAATGCAAGTTCCGTGACCTCCGTCCATCGTGCGGTCATATAGGCAATAGCTCTAAATCTTACCCGAGTAACCTGTCTTCTACGTCAGCGGGTAATACCAACTGACATTGCGAGTAAACGATCCGTAAATGATCTGCAATGAGAGCACGTCGGTCAGCAACTGCAGGACGTCTAAAGACGCCGAGGGGCTGCTCAGCGAGGTCCCTTCCTGAAGTCTCTCGAATAGTATTCCAGTTTCCCTGATTGTAACCAAAGCTGTTCCTGATATCTCATACTGTCCACATTTTCGGGACATAGTTGTCCCTTCTCCTACTGTACCCCTCACTCTCCCGCGATTTTGGGAACGGCCTGATAATCACCTTGATACTACGCGGATTGACTTCGTCTTGGGCTACGGCAAAAATAAAACATAGCAGCGACGGCGGAAAATGGCGGACGATCTCTTTTGGTCATAGACACAGCACTCGAAGAGACGATAATGTTAACCGCATTCGAAGTTTTTCTTTGATAGTAACGACGCGGTGTTTTCTGAGGTGGCTACACCAGCTCCCTTTGCTCACCTTCCCTTTGGGCTGTATATAGAGATCAAAATTACTTGACTTTTTTTCAATTAGACATACAATTTTTTTATTAATCAGCACCATAGCTGTAAGACCAGTTCAGGTGTCCCAAACACAAATCTTCCAGGCATCGTAACATGCACCGATTACGTTTTGCAGGAATTGCCATCACACGTCGTAGCGGTGGAGCGCAGCGGGCTTTTCTTACTGTGATCTGTAACTTGCCTTCGCTTTGACGCGAATATCCTTAAAAATCACACACATAACTTCGAAACCGGTATAGGCGATTTCTTGTGGACGGAGACGGGGTGGGGTTGTTGACTGATCATTTAGAGCGTACATGAAATCTTCGTTGCCTTCACTGCTTTATAAGCGTTCTTCTTTCATTACACACACTCTTGGAAAAAAAATAAAAAAATACTTCCACATCATCTACTTCGTTCGAAAATTTTCAGCCTTGAACTTGAGAATACGAGTTCTCTCCAACGCCGAGGTCGAGGATGCGGAGAAGCCCTTGTTTACGCTCGCACTCTGATAATGACAACAACTATACGTTCCCGGGGAAGGTGCGTGGTCTGGATAGGGTGCAGTCAATTCCTTCAATGAAATCAGCAAATCTCAATAACCACACATAAATGGCGGCACCTCATTCTTTGTTATTTCGAACGTCTTCCACCAAAGCCAACGAAGCAAGCGAGCTTTGACGGCTGTCGGCGCAGAAAGCGAGACGACGAGCAGATCACGTGACCTATTTACTCGATTTGATGTGGCGTTATCCCCCGATGAAGGAGAGTAGCGTGAGGAATTACTCCGGAGTAAACAACCCGCTTCTGGAACGCGAGTGCTGACGTCTCCGAGTAAGCGCGAGTAAGCTTTGAAAGGCCACGGTACGAAACCTTTACTTCGGAGTCGGATCGAGTAAATTTTGGAACACAGCCATGGTCACCTCGGTCGCCACGCACACATTCCCCTTCTCTTCCTCAACGGGCAAGTTTCGTACGAAAACAACACAAAAATAAAACTCGAAGCTACGTCGCGGCTGACTGCCGTGTCACGCACCGTGACCCAGGCTTCCAAGATCGAGGTACTCCATCAATTTACCTCTAGCATTTTTTTTTCCTGCTTTCGCGATTTTTTTTTTTTTTTTTGCCGTCAAATGTTTTGTTTGCTACGGTGAAATTGCAGTTCCCCGCGCTTTCCGAACCCCTCTCCCGTTGTGCTGTGCTGTTGCTCACATTTGAACCCCGTATTCGTTTTTTTCTCTTCTTTTTACGTATGACGGACTGTGTGTTTGTTGTAACTCGAGGATCGATAGCTTTCGTTTGAGTCATTTTTCTTTTAAACTCATTCCGTCGCAATACAATCCTTTGTTGTTGTTGTTTTTGTTTTCTCCTTTTATATTCGCGTAAGCTTGTTGTTTAGGTCGCATTACCGTTCTGCCAACAGAGTGAGTGAGAATTTAAGGGTGTTTGTATTTTCCTTTGGCCCGTGGTATCCTTCGCTTCGCCTTAGGGTGGAGCGCTGCTGACGCTACTACGAGCCATTGAAATTAACCTAATGCCGCGTGTGTGTGTCGCGTGATCGTTGAAACAAGCAGGGCGACGTCGGAATCGCCCACTCACGTAACACATCCGAAGCGCAGGTCGACGTCGGAGTCACGCAGTCCCGAAACACATTCGAAGCGCTCGGTTTGCTTGTAGCGTCCGTTCCGGTCCATCTTAGGTTGAAAGGGTGTATAGAAGTGCCCCTGCGTTTATTTCCCGCGGAAGTATGAGGGAGCTGTTTGTTCTTGCTGGTGTTGTTTCGGGGGAGTGGGGTTAGGCTCCTAGAACACATTTTGTTCCAATATATATATTTTCTCGCTAAACTCGTGGTCGTCGTAAGACGTTGTCACGCCTTCCGCGCGTCGGCCGTTGATTCGCTTGGTGTTTGTGTGGCGTATGTGGGACCACCGCGCGACTTGCGCTCGTGTGTCTTGTTATTTGAAACACGAGAATTAAAAGGGAAATAGTTTTATTTCAGCGTAGTTTATTTTTACACCGCTTCCGCATTGATATCTCTTGTTGGTGGTTATTTCTTTTATATCTTTATTTACTTATTTCGGTAGCCGCACAGTGCCCGAGAGGGCATTCTAGTGGGGGAGGGTCATACGAGGAAATTATGCCACAACACGTCAACAACGACCAAAAAAAAAAGAAGAAATTGACATTTGCTAAACTGAGCGCGTCACAAAATGTGAGGCGGAAAGCGCTTCGTTACCCGGAAGCCAGTCGGGTGAAGATATTAAGTTTCTGTGTTTCTCTTCGTTTGTGTTATTTTTTATTGGTCCTCGTTGCTGCGCTCTTATCGAGGAACCGCGCGCTGATATTCCGATTCAAGCGAATAAAGAAGCCATTGTCGTCGCTGCGGTTTTAAGAAACTACAGCAACAACAACAACAACAACAAAGTTTTGAATTAGGGCCGTGTTTCTGGAAAGAAAGGTTCTCTACGTGTGAAGATCCTTGACCGCTTCTTTTTTTATATATTTTTATGGCGAGAGTGTATCTGACGAATTCAATTATTACGTACCGGCACGGCCCCCTTTTTACGAGGTTTACCGGTTGAATTACGGGAACAAAATATTCTTTACTGCGATTCATTATTCAATTCCCCGAGCTGCCTTATTGAAACGACGCTGCGTCCGAGCGGTTCGCGGGTAAAATGAGCCACGGCTTCCAGAGTGTTGGGAGGAGCGAAGGGATTCTAACCGAAGGCAGATATTGCATCCGAAAACTGTCAGAGTTTATTGCGTGCGTTCTAAAGCCACCCAGCTTTTGATTAAACATAAATTTAGCGCAGCGTTTATTCAACTTAGGTGTTGCCCGACTCGAAACGTTTGTTTGCTGTTCGCGTTAAGACTTATATTTTCTTCTAAAACTGACAGTGTTCTTTGGTTGAATATAATTTTGCTGTCCCGTTACGAAATTCGAATAATTCTGGTACCCAATACAGAGTCTTAAAATAAATGACCCTTTATTGCGTATTTCACGGAGCATCTTTTAGCAGTTCCAGCCGTAGGTATGTACCAAGGGTTCCCAGAAGGGAATATACGCGTAAAAATAATCAATTTAAGCGAAGACCCGCAGTAGAAGAAGTCGTGGGATTTCTTTTTCTCTATATCTTTCAATTCACTTATATCTGCGCGTGCTTACCAACAGCCCATAGGCCTTTGCGGTAAAGCACGAAGCATAAAATACGTATATTCATCACAAATTGACGTGCTTCAAATTATACACGTTTAAGAACTTATACATATGCCTTACATTAATATAAACTCAAACACTCTTGAGCAATTTTAGAGCAACCCTGTACAAACAAGATCTCAGTCGGTGGTCACAGCGAATTGCACTCGTAAAGCGATTGCTCATCATGCTCATTTATTGTGCGTTCATATTTGTGAGAGAAAGAAGTTGAAGTTCTGCTTGAATGACGTCGTCGCAGTCCGGAGAAACCGTGCGAAACTGCACGCGCAAGGCTGCCGAAACGGGAGCGGCTTCTTGTCCAATATTTCTTTCCTTCTCTTATTGCCAAGGAAGGGTAGAGAGAGCACGCTCGCTATGCTCCGTTTTACTTAAAGCCCGACCTGAGCATGATGCTACAGTCCGATGGGCACAAGCAAACAGCCCAAAAGAGCATCATCACGTCGCTCGCTGTCTCTGTGGGTTTGCTATCATTTACGCTAAACCAAGCAAGCGCAAGAAACTGGCAATGGCCTTTACCTTAAAAGTCATATGATGCATGAAATTCGGTGTTTAAGAAGTAAAAGTACGCATTTGCTTAGAAGACTATATACGGTCTTGTATTAGTGTATGTCACGTCATGTCGTGTCGCGTGACGTAAATTCCTTCGCTAGATTTTGCGGGGAAACTACATTGGTGTACAGTTCAAGTGACGTCAGGTTCCGTGGCGTCATTTTCGCAGCCAAAATTAGCTGGGAAAACTGTATTGGTCCGTAGGTTTCGTGACGTCGGTTCATACGACATAAAATTTCCCCTAAATTTATCGGGGAAATAGAATTGGCGTATAGTCCACGTGAAATGAAATCACGTGACATTGATTTTCACGACACATTTTGCGGTAAAACTGAATCGGAATGTTGGACTAAAATGATCCGCTTCCTTTTGATTCAACTCCGTGCACTCCCGCTTTCGTGTCGAAGCGCTGACAGTCTTCTACACGTAACTCGAAAAAAGACAACTAATCTATTACCATTGCAATTAATGTTTTTTTAAGTATCAAATTACACTACCTAATTACTTGAGAAACAAAAGGAATTGTCCGTTACTTGGAAACGTAACCGTTTCCGCTCCAATTACTTCAGATCTCTAAAGCGGCATATCTTTCTGTCGGTTTGAAAACGGGAATATTTACTGTCCATTATTGGACTGGAATCACCGATTGATGATCCACTTACTTTCTTAATCCATTAATTGTGATAACCTCTCCCTCTATTGGAGACTTGATTCGACGAGTCCTTTGTAGGAAACTCTTATGAACAAAGGATGTCGTTTGAATGAGGACGAAAACACCGTAAAGGTTACAAGTAATATTAGCTGTTCTAACTTAAGTAGACCGCTCTTGCGATTACTTGCCAATAGACGTAATCATAGGATTATAAAATTACTCCAAAAAGTAATCAATTACTAGTAATTTTATTACTTTCAGCGAGTACCGTAGAAGCTTGCGATGCAGCAGTATGAGGAGCGTTTGCGCCATCGGGCATCCCTCTACTCACTCGACCCCAACAGCCATTCAATCTCTTCCATCACCATATCACCCTTCGCACTCACGACCAACTAGCAAACGAGTGCGCCATCTTCTCCCTCCCCCTTTTCTTCCCTACTCTCATGCATTGACCCTTCTCGCCCACCTTCGCACTCTGAAGCCCCAAACTCCTGGTTCCGAGTCTTCCCCCTCCAAGCAGATGGGCTCGACCGAGCGAAAGTCCTCGGGGCCAGCGGAAACAAAAACACGCTGGCGGAGAGACGGATAGGGGATGGCTCACGGGGAGCCGTCCGCGTGGCGTGTCTGATGTCCCGCGTCCCGATTCCCTGTACCGCCCGGAGGTGCCCGGGCATCGATTTCTCTTCCCGCTTCTCCCGCTGCGACGTATCTTCGGTTCCCACTGATCCTCGTAATGATCTCGTGCTCCTGCTCCTCGGTCGTTCAGGTTTCCGAGCGAGGGAGGAAAAAAAGAAAAGCAATAGCAAAAACAGGGAAGTGCTTAGCAGTCTTGCGTGCTCCTTTGCATCATCGTCATCATCCATACGCAATCGCTGTTTAGTTTGCTACTTTCAGAGCTTTACCCACGTGACTCTATCTTTGAGCTTTCTCTTTTATCTCTTTCGTTACTTCCTTTCACTGTTTGCAAACATGAACCGCTGCTTGTGTACCAAGCGACACACGGTCGCTACGGCTTTGCAAGCCTGTCGAGCTTGTTTGTGTTTCCAGTGTTAGAAATCATAAATGATACAGGGACAAAAAAGTTGGAGATTTAACAAGGGCCTTCGGCTGTACAATTTAACACCCTGCACCGTAAGTTGGCAAACTTCAAAGGTCAGAGCTGCTGTGAGGAAATCACAGTCACGGAGCAACGCACGTGACAGCTACTTTTAGGAGCAGTTCTATGGCGCGGGGAGCGCGTATCCGACTGGTGTGTCTAGCGTCCTATGCTGACCATACATCAATAGTGGTCCCGAAGGGCACCAAATGACGTCACAGATGCCGGAGTCTCATGCTGCTGCACTGTCGCGATCCTGGTGATTCATCGTAGAAATGCTGGCGAAAAGCACAAGCGAACGCAAGTGTCACTGTCGTCATGGCGTCCCAACGAGAAGCAAGTATACAATTTGGACGTTTTTGTATTGGGTACTTATAATAACTATATTTTTTAAGAAAGTGAAGACATCATAATTAAATAGGAACTTCCATGCTAAAACATGCAGTGCGAAGTGAAGGCAACTACTTTGTTTTTAATGTCCACGAAAAAGAGGCTATGCAGCATCGATCGTACCGGGTTTTTTTTTCCGCACATTATGTGATGTTTTCTAGCACGAAATTACCGACGTAAAAGCGCTGTGGAGACGACATTAAAAAAATAATTTTGAAGGGAACCGAGTTTTGTAGTGGAACAGAAAAAAAATAAATACTGTAATTAACGATTTTTTTATAGTAGACACTTTCTTTACCTCTAAGTAGAACTTCAACCAAGTAACGGTTTCGCGCTTTCATGCCCATTTAACGAAGTTGGGAGAACGATGATATTGCGTCTTGTGAAAACACATGTGGAGCAGCATGTCTATGTTAGAGGCATTGTGTTTAATCGCTGCGCAGTACTTGCCAAAAGAAGGTATTATTTGAGCAGTCTCAACCGTTTCGTCTACGTGTGCTACGAATACAGCAACTCTGTTCGTAGGAGAAGTGATGAGGAAATGGCGTGCCCTTGATGATACGATTGTGATTATAA
Organism: Ixodes ricinus; assembly: GCA_037355805.1. NCBI lineage: Eukaryota > Metazoa > Arthropoda > Arachnida > Ixodida > Ixodidae > Ixodes > Ixodes ricinus. The sequence goes on along the minus strand of JAZHYW010044004.1, from coordinate 7,515 downwards.
AATAAAATGTTCAATCAACCTATAATTGCGACCTGTCCGGTCGCCTGGGACCGGACAACTAATATCGTTCTCTAAAAAGTCCATTCTAATATTTACAAGTTTGTGGAGTTCATCGAGCGAATCAAAATGTCCCAACTGTGAGCTAGACCTACACGAGTTCCCGAATCCAACACAGCGCTTTTGAATTTTAGCCTTGTAGATAGTTCTGCGAGCAGTGTCGTCTAACAGAATTTCAACGTTGGAAAGCATCAAAATGACTCAGAATAACTGCGGAGTTGATAATCTGGGAGGATGAGACTGGGACTTTGGTACTTGGGGAAAACGGACCGTGGACATTTGAGAAAAGGGGACTGCCGCAGGACAAACGTGCTACGATCGCATAGCCTTCCGGTCATCGCTTGGGCCACTGCGGGCGTCCAAAAAACCTTTATTTTCTTCTTTTTTTAGGGGGGGGGGGCCGGGGGCAGGGGGTGTAGGCGCTGATTGTCTTCCTCCTTTGCGGCTTTTGACAGACGCACAACGAGATTGGCAGAACAAGCAGGGGATTCATTTTTGTTTCGATGGATGCGTTCTGTCTATGTAGGCGAACATGATTTTTTTTTCCTTTTAGTAGTAAGTTGTCCTTACCTTGACTCGGGTCCCAGTGGGTGCATTGTCGTCGTATGCCCACTATTTTTGTTTCAGTTTATGGTAGTTTTTACGCTAATAAAAACAAAACAAAAATTTTGCCTAAAAAAAGAAAGAAAAAAATTGTTATTTTTTTATTAGAGGCGTTTTTAAAGCCCGGAGCACCTCGCCTTCGTTCCCGTGACATGTCGCTCACTTTCGCGCGGCCACCGTGTTTTTCGGGGAAGAAGGCGATTTTAAGGTGCTCGCAGTGTTTCCAAAGGTGCAGGATTGAGACGTAACTGTAAACACTTGAAGAGAAGGGGAAGGCGGAGCTCTCTTCTTATCAGGACTCTCTTTTATGGATCTCCACGTCGCGATTGACCTACAAAATCAACTTTCATTTATTTCTCGCTCGTTGGCTTCAAGTACATGTGCGCAACTATTGAGACAGGGCATAGTAATAGTGCTTAATACGATGCATATTTCTAACGCACAATAGCTTTGCGAAATCAAGGTTTCGCTCAAATGGATAACTCTCACCTACAGTTCGACGCGCAACACCTTTGACGTATTGACTCGCGAGAGAGGCCTCCCATCACGGCTGAGTCTGGCGGTGTTCCAGACACAACACCTACAATTTTGTTGCCTTACTTGTTACTATTTCGCGCGCATTTTGCGCCATATGGAAATGAAAGCGCATGACGAAAGTGACGCTCGTTTTCCGCTCGATGGAAATTTCACGCCAGCTCGTTGTCTTCGCTGGTACTTTGAGCGTTTTCCCAGCGATGCGGAGCGTTCAACATGAAGAAAAAAACGTACGATGGCATCTTTCGTGCCTCGTTACTTTTATAACACCAAGCCGCCTCGCTATCCTTTTGTTTTTCTTTCCAAGTACTAATTTCTTTTTGTGCATTACGGATGTTACGGCGCTAAGTCGGTCTGCACCCTCAAATTTGAACTTAGAGCTAAGATCAGGGAAGAAACCAGCTTAAATCAGAAAAATATAATTAACACTGTAGCAAAGTAAATCCATCATATCGATCGGAAGTACGATTTGACACATTCCATCTGAACACATACCGTGTGGGCACAGCGAATGGAATACCGAATCAGCGTGCAAAACGCCGCCACACTACGCTACCATAACATCTAAGCGATTTTGCATAGCACCGAAAAGAGAAATCAGTTATATCGTTCACATAAACGACGCAAATTTATTTAAAGCCCGGACACTCCGTACGTTCAGTCTAGCTAGGGTTATCGATATACTCGACCATGTCATTTGTCGAAACAGATAAAAGACGTTGGAAAAATGATTATACTGAATAAGTGAATCTAACACACGTATTTTACCAACCGACGGCCGCGCGCCTTCAATACCGATTTCTAATGTCGCGCGCTACCGTGGACGCACGCCTGGGAGAAAACATATTTACATCGCCGCCCGAGTTCTTCATTGAACGTGTAGTGCTGACCAAAATAAAACACGAACCTAAGCTCTCAATCGCTCGCCGCAAAGGACGATTTCGAAAAGGCGGTACTGTACGTCACCGGAGATAGAACACCCAAGCTATAGAAACGAGCGTCGTCAAAAAAGGGGATCCGATACTTTTATTCCCTCCGAACAGGAAACGAGCGCCACCATTGCATCACCGCCGGGGCCGGACTCGGCCGCCGCGCGTATCTATCACTGAAGTCCGATGCAATGCACACTGAGCCGACTCACCACAGACATGCCAAGCGCGAGGGAGGGAGAAGCCTTCCTCCGCCGAGAACACGACGCATTTCAGGGGATCTGCTGCACGCAGCGGATAACGCAGGTCTTTTCACCTACCGATACCGGCGCCATCTAGAAGTCGCGCGTTCCCCTACCACGTCGCGAGCCGCGCGCCATCTGGTGGCTGAAAACGGAACGAATAAAACAGAGGTTCACCGCGCCCTCTTAACAAGAATTTTTGAACAATTTGATCAGATCTCGCGCTCCTTCATTTTTTCCGAGTACATTTGTAGAATTGGCGGTTAAACGCGTTTATCGACATTTCGGGCGTGCGTTGTTAAGGTGGACTTTCTTCATTCTGCTCTATGAACCGGAAGTGTCCATCGGACGTGGCTTGACTGGCTTGAAGCTAACGTCAGTGGCGTTTGCCGCTGAAAAGGCCTCTGCACATCGCTACAAACGACAAGCGCTGCATGCGACAGATTCGAACGCAGAGTCACCGCCGAGATCTGTGCCAGTAGTCCGAATGCCAGCTCTGGCTATGCGTTCGAAGGAGAAGCTTGCACACGGCATCTCGAATCACGGTTATTGACTGTACTCGTGTTTGCAGACTGTCGTTTGTATGATGTATGAGCAGTGTGACCTCGGCTCTATACGTGTACGGAACGAAATGACGAAAGTGCGAGTTCTCAACCTCTCGTCTGCAAAGTCGTCCCGCGAGAAGCGCACATACGTATCTCGCTCGTGACGTGAAATAGTTCTCGTACGGTCAAGAGTATTCTAGTTGCGGGCCTTGCCGCTTGGGGGCGTCAGAGGCGTGACAGTCTTACCTAGAGCTTGCCCGTAACATCATTTGCGGGCCATGCCGGTATTTTATGTGCCACGAGCGTTCACTTCACCGTGTTTGTTTCCCGCACGGCTCGAGGAAACCAGCAAGTAGAAATATCCGTCAGTATCCAGCGATGCCGTATGGCTGGCCTGACAGATGCCCCCTATCCTCAGATCAAGCTCCTACGTAACGTATGCAAAAAAGTTCCTTTCGATGGTGTGGAATCACGGTGTGTGGAATGCACCTTGCAAAGACACTGTGAAACTGAGACTGCAGCCAATGCCACAACGACGAGAGCTCGAGGTCGCTGCTTTGAAGAGTTGTTCCGCAGGACGATCGAGCGCACGCGCTAGAAATGCATGCCTCAAAGCCAGGAGCGCGTGCTAGTTCGCGTTTGTAGCTTTGGCTGCAATCTCAGCTTATCTTACTTCATACATATGGGTCTTTCTTCGGGTTTCTGCGACTGGTTTGCTAGTTATCTTGGTGAACACTCAAACATGGTTTCCTACTTATGATGCAAATCATTACCTTATCTGTTGAACTCTGGGGTACCACAAGGGTCGAACATTGGACCTTTGCTTTTTGATATTTTTGTAAATGATCTTGTAACTAGTGTGAGTGACTCAAGGATGCTTCAGTATGCTGATGACGTGAAATTTATCGTAGTATCCACAGCATGTGGACTATGAATTGTTACAAAAAGATACTGATGCAATTCAATTGTGGTGCTGTGCGAACTCGCTGGTTTTAAACCCCACCAAAACTAAGGATGTTTCTTTTTCCCGTAAGGCAAACGTTGTTGTAACATTCTTACACATTAGACGGCTCTGAATTTTCAAGATCTTTTGTTGTGCCTGGCCTTGGCATTTTGGTCGATTCATGCCTGAACTTTAACTATTATGTTTCAAAAGTTAATATATGATTCCTTGTCGGATCCTGGGCATAATTGGACGCATTACCCGCGACTTGCGGAACTACACCTGTATACTGAACCTTTTTCGGTGGCTTTGGTTCTATCATGGTTGGACTTTTGTTCTACGGTATGAAATTCTTCGGGCGTCAATCAGACGCTCAGGTTGGAGTGCATACAGAAAGCAGAGACGACTTGTGAGAATTGTCTACGATCGCCACATTCGACGGAGTGTTTTTTTATGGTTATGTGCTTCTTCTGGACACTCTTTATCTTTCGCCTCTTTCAACTAGGCGACTAGTTCGCGACATGGTGTTTTTATATAAGTTGTTCCATTCTGTTTTTGATTGCCCAATCGTTATTGAGTAGGATCTCAATTCATGCCCCTGTGACAAAATAGGTCTGCTCATTTTTTACCCCTCTCATATAAGAGTCCAGTCCTCCGCTGACACGGATGATGCTCATGTACAAACAAGTATCTTAACCCTCACGTGGACTTTTTGTACCTTTTAAAAGTTCAAGAATAGTGTAGTGCTTAGGATTGCCGTGTAGTTTGTTTTGTTCGAGTGCTGTTTTATAATGTGAAGTGCGAAGACTAAAAATACCCCTAAAGCTGCTTCTAGTGGGGGAACACAAGCACAAACTCTTGATTTATTGATTGATCAGCGTTCCCGCCAGAGTCACATCAAGGACTGCCAAGCAACTCCACGAGAGAGAGCCATAATGCCGCGAGACTGGCCCGGCGTCTTACGAACTAATGACGTGAAAGCATTCCAACGGAGGCTTCACAAGCCACCACCAGACGCAATTTTGAAATCTGCTCATTCCGTTTTAGCATTCGTGTTCTCGACTTCTCTGCCTGCAGCCCAGAAACACTAGTCTAGGCTAGTGTTCGTAGAGTGGCCGGCACAACATGGACTATATCTAAACAAGGGTATAAAAGTACCCTTTCGAGGTATATCAACGTGACTGCACACCGACCAGCTCCCGAATGTCTTCTCAGTTTGACCCCAAATTGAAAGAGGGGGGGTGGCCACAGGCTCTCCGAACCAATCAGCCGCCCTCCACTCATCCCGTAATTCCGCTCTCCGCGCGTGACAATTGGCGGGGAACGTGATCACGTGGCAGCAGTGCTGCGTGCGACTGGTTGGATGACGGCACGTCGTTTTCCCCCGCAGTATCAGATCAGGGGTCAACTACGTGTAGTTCCCTGGAACTTTTTATCCCGCCTTATCCCTCCAGCCCATTCACCTTTCCGCCTTCCATTTCTTTTTCTTTATAGGTTCATTTCAAATGTTTCACGCTTTATCATCTGTTTCCTCAAAAAACCCCCTATCTCTCTCTCTCTCTCTCTCTCGCGTTTAACTCTTTCAATCCTATCCGCACTATCTCACGCCTCTCGCCAATCCTCACGCCATCCCTGCTTCAGGAGCAGCTCACACGGGGCATTTTGCCGTGGCTCCAGAGATGAATGGGAGAACTAAGGCGTGTGGTTTTTGACGCTTAGCAAAGGCTGAGATTATTGACCATTCACGCACCCTATTCATTTCCTCCTCCTCTCTCTCTTTCTCTATTCTTTGACTTGCTGTGTGTTGGCTACGAGCCCGTTTGGAAACTGAACGCAGAGGTCAACGAGTGTACGACATACATAAGCTGTGCTCCGAGTCGACAGCTTCTTATTTTTTGTTGATTTTCTTCTTCTATACTCGTACATTCCTCCGCCTCTCGGATCTTTCCATACTCCGCTTCACCTTACAATAGAATAACCTACACGAAGGCCAATCCAAAGCCGTGTGACTTTAAATCACCTACGAGAGGGACGTAGTGACCCGCGGGTCAATTAATCCTGGGATACGTCAGGAGTCCTAGAATTGGCCTGGGAGACACATCTTGCTTTCAGTCTTTAGTATTTAGTCTTTATTTATTTGGCTCTGGAGGGCCACGGCACCGCGGAAGAGCAGCAGCCCGTGCCGTGGGAGCCCGCGGTGCCGCGAAATCACGTGAACCGTACAATGTAATGAGTATATACAGCTGGCGGTCCATCGCTGAGGTGAAACAAAGTGAAGCATTGGGTAAACTCCGTAGATGGTATAATGAGAAGGTGCTTCCGCTTAGATCTTGTCAGTGTGCAGTTTCGGGATCAAAACGCCCTCCTGAACGGATGCCTGACATCAGATAATAAATCAGCCTAAATATACTTAATGCTGTAGAAACATGTAGCTGAAACGCACGTGAATAGTTTTTGTAGATCACTTCGAATAAAGCGAACGTCATATTCGCTCACTATGAGTTTGATAGACCAGTAGACGGCAGCTTGTAAGCATATGAACACATGAAAACGATAATACTATTATAGAGATCCAAAACAAACATGAATATGATTTTATGTTCCGCACAAGTTGGGTCGTTCAGAGAGGCAGTTCAACGATATTCGTGTGGAATGTTTTGACTTCACACGAGCTTACTGACACCAGAGTGGGACCCAACTATACTTTCGCGTTCAATGCCGCTGGTCAGGAAACTCCTTTGTTGCGGTGTAACTTCACGGACAAAATACGAGCGTTTTCTTCCAATCTCTCTGCAAAACTCCACGATGACGTCGCGTGGGGGTCGCAGTATTCCCCAGTGACACATTGTTGGAAACGCGGCTCGTAGAATGCACTCCAGCATTGCGTGGGCACTCGATTTGGGCTCGTGATAATCGATAGCTCGACAAGCCTTCGGGAAGTGGCCCGTGTCCAATCGCTTGCAATGACGGCACTAGCCGAACCATAACAATGACTGAAACTCAGCGCGTGTCCCAGCCCCCGCCCAACCCCAGCGTGTGACTATGACCCGGCATTGGCGGCATTTAACCGGCCTCAAGATCACGTAACCCCTTGTTCTGGCAGCGAGTTGAGGGGTAAATACAGCTCGTTTTCTTTTATTTTGTCTGCGACTTTTGTGGCGAAAACGAACGCGTGTTTTATAGGTTAATAAGGCCCTAAGCGATATTTGCGCAAAGTAACGCACATCAGTCGCATCGCCCCTTTAACCCCAACTTAAAAAGCAACGCCCGAAAGGGGAAAAATATTGCGAGTGGCTTAGCTCGTGCTATGCCAGGATATACGTAGCGTGAGCTTATGCGCACAAAATGAGAGGCGCTATCAAGCGGCTCCGGTGCAGCGTCAGACCGGCTACTGCGCAACGGAGGCGGACAGCTGGGTACCCGGCGGCGCCAGTGCGTCTGCCGCGGCTATGACGTCACTCCTCTGGAATGCGCAGACCGACGAGACGCGGCGGTGGCGGCGGAGCGTGCGGCGCCGCGGCTCCGGCGCGACCAGCTGTGCGCCTTGTGACGTTACTTCGCTCCTCGGGCATGCGCACACCGAGGCGCGCGGTGGCGGGGGCGCGCGGCGCCAGCTGTACGCCGTGCGACGTCACTGCTCCTCGCGCTTGGCAGCCGGAGCA
>JAZHYW010044003.1:0-130303 GCA_037355805.1 Ixodes ricinus | reverse complement strand
GCGCAGCGCCCGTTTCCGGCTTGAGCGGCGTCGGCGTAACCGCAAGTTGCATGCAACCTAAGTTGCATGCAACCTAAGTTGCATGCAACCTAAAGTTGCATGCAACTTGCGGTTACGCCGATGGCGACGCAACTTAGGTTGCATGCAACCTGAGTTGCATGCAACAGGGTGTTGCAGAAAGCGTAGGTTGCATGCAACCCGCGTTGCATGCAACTCAGGTTGCCTGCAACGCCCGCTTGCATGCAACTGCAGGTTGCAGGCAACGTGAGTTGCATGCAACCCGAGGTCACGTGACCCCTCCCCCCTCCCTCGAGGTCACGTGACCCCCAGGTCACGTGGCCCTCCCCCGAGGTCAGGTGACCCCCAGATCACGTGACCTCCAAATCAGGTGACCCCCAGGTCACGTGGCCCCCAGGTCACGTGACCCCCCCGCCCCCCGAGGTCACGTGACCCCGAGGTCACGTGGTCCCCCAGGTCACGTGATGATGATGACGATGACGATGCGGATGCCGATGACGTCATCAGTGACGTCACTGATGACGTCTTCGGCATCCACATCGTCATCGTCATCATCACTGATGACGTCATCAGTGACGTCACTGATGACGTCATCGGCATCGGCATCGTCATCATCATTGATGACGTCATCAGTGACGTCAAGTGACCCCCCTGAGGCCATGTGACCCCCTTCTCCCCCTTCCCCGAGGTCACTTGCTCCCCCCCCCGTACCCTTCCCTCCTCCTCCTCAAGAGCTGCGCTCTAATTCGGCGTTACAGGGAGTTGTAAACGGCTTTCACTTTTTACGATGACGTAAGCAGCACCACCGCCTGTAAAACAAGTAGTAGCGGATCAGTCATTCCACTCTTCGCCGTGCCGCCCAGCCCACTGAAATTGGGGCTATTTTCTGTTCGCAACCTTCAGTGATGATGGTACCGCGGTGTAAGAATCGCGCTCCCTAGATCCTGGATGATCGGCTTCATAAAAAAGATGCTTGCTTATACCTTCATTACGAGGAGCTATGAGGCAAGGCTCTTATATCACTCGTATTTCACAAAAGCAGAATTACTTGCACTTCGCAGACCTAACCTTCTACTGCTGTTCTACAACGATCATCCAGATGACAGCCATTTCGATAGGTACCAGTGCGCCCGCCCCCTTATACGCCGTGAACGTTGCGAATATTTATGGAATGTTATTCCGGAAACGGGGCTATTGCATCGATTTATTGCCGGCAAATCAAAATATCAACCCCGACGCGCGTGTTCGATTTGAAGTTACACAACCCAAAAATGTTTAACAGGTAAACGCAAAGGCTACCTTTGCATCTACTACCTGTTCGATCAAGTTCGGTTGCCGAACGGCAGCGTCCGGCGTTCGAGCACGAGACACAGTGCGAGGATCAGACGGCGCTCTTGTTCACTCTGATTAGGTGGAAACGTGAATAGGGACAAAGCTACCTTTAGCGTCTAAAGACACTACTCCTTCCAATCAAAACTCGGCACTCTGACCTTCCCAGGGCGCTCTCTTCTCCTCCTTTCCATCAGTTTCTTTCTGTATGCTGTGTATACGCACAATTTAGAAAAACAATATAGAGTAGGTTATCGCGAAACGTGCACTTGTTTAACCACGTGAAGGTTCCTGCAAATTAATGCGATATAATTTATTAATTTTTTGCTGCTGAGCAATAGTTTACCGAAAGAAGGCCACTTGCACACTATGGTACAACAGCCCCCTTCTGTGCCTACAAAATTTTCTCTTCTTTTTTTTTTTGTGTGGAGCTTCTTTTTTTTTTGTGGGTCTGCGTTTTGATTGGAGTCTCATACTTGCAAGCTCGCGAAGCATGCAAACGGGCGTGCATTTGAAAATCTGGTAATAGATTATTTTTAAAATTCGGTGACATCTAGTGACTTTAAAGTAGTTTCACTTTTGACAAACTCATGGCGGTCATGAGACTGTATTTCAACGGGCACCGTCGCTTTCGCACGTCAAGGGCAAGTAAGAAGTGGATCTTCGATTTCTTGATTTACTTCAATTTCGATGTTGTAAACATGAAAACTGTCCAGTACCCAGCGTCGACCAATAAGCCCCTTGATTAAATTTCCGCCATCAAAAGGCTTCAGAGCCAAATTTGTGCCAAGACATTTATTGAGCTACACCCCAAAATAAACGCTTATGTAGCCTGTGCCTCGAACTTACGACCTCATATATTCTCCGATTGGCAGTATCTTCAACTTTTTCCTTCGCCTGTCTCAGGAAGGCCTCCATTAGTCTGGCACAGTTGCCATACACCGAGAAAATGATAGTAATCAAAGTTACCGGACTGAATTTCGAAAGGGTTCTTTAGCACGCATTTATTTCAGAAGTACTCTTTAGCAATCGATCAATATTTGAGAATGCAATTAAAGCAACCCTGTAATTTTTAGATAATTTTTTCGTGCTCTCTAAAAAAAGAAGCCATGGGTAGCTGGCATTGTCTACGAAGCTTAAAGGCTCGAACGCATGTATAAAACCCACAACAGAAATTTTCACAGGAATCTTAGTGGGCGCGTGCTCAAGCCATTCTTTAACGTGACGGTACGAGCTCTCGCTCGCAACACAAAGCTCTAGCGTAGGTCTACTAAAAGCCTTGATTAGTTCTACAATTTTGCCTATTCAAACGCCTCTTGGCGCGTTGCAACAGTTCTGTAGGAGCAGTTGACGAGGGTGCACGAGTTGCAGCTTGATCAAGCAAGATCGCGGTTCATCTGGATCAACGTCTGGCCAGACTGCATTGCTCGTAGTAGCAGAATTTCTGAGCAAAAAAGAGCGTTCTGGAGAAGAACATGACCAGAAATGCAAACGTGGTTACTGCAAATGTTGCTGAGTGTTTACAAGTTTAGGCGTCTCGTTTTCGAGCCCTTTGATATCGCCTCTCTCCGAACTTAACTTTGCCAGCTACCGCGGGTCTCCAGAGAGTACAAGGGGTATGTTGTAAAACTTAAAGGGTAACTGCAAACAAAAAAAGTGTATTTTTAAACAGCCTAATTAGGACAAGCATGTCACAAAACAATTTTTCCAACAAAAACAAAAATTTTTACAGGAATATATATTGCGCGGGACTGATTTTAGTTTGCGGCTATTTCGTCAGTTTTAAATCGCGCGCCACAAGGTTGGTATTATACGTCACGGAGTGGCTGCTATACGTCACGGAGTGATGTATAGCAGCCACTCCGCGCGCGTCGAAAGAGCGGGAGTTTCAAATGTGGAGAGGTTGTGACTCCGACAAAATTACGTCCTGTGGCGTAAATAGTGCTACAAAAAATTTGTTTTTTCGCGGAGGATTTGTTTTGTGACATGCTTGTCCCAAATAGGCTGTTTAAAAAACACTTTTTTTTCTTTGCAGTTACCCTTTAAGCTTATAATCACCCGCGTTTTTTTCTCCAGACCACGACGCTGCATGCGTAACCAAGAGTAATTAGAAATAACATTAGAGAATAACAGCTGTTGTTATCAATATTCGTGAGGTTGCTATCAATACGACTTTATTGGTATACATATGGCTGTTATACTTCATTTCACCTTAAATTCGGACGCAGACGACGCTGCGAGCTGACGGGAGAAATCAAGCACCGTCCCAATCGCAAGTCACTGGCCTTCCATGCACATGATTGGTTTGTTAGAGCACGTACAGAGACATGATAAACATCATGTTGCAGTGCTTTTGATGCTGTTTGATTGGTCCTACCAGCTCGTGGCGTCGGTTGCGTCCGGTTAAACGAAGTATACCTCTCGCGGCAGTTCGTTGATTGCTGTTGGTCTTCTTATGCAGCGGCCTTGGTGGCTGTTATTTCTATTTTGAGGAGCCAGCAGAATAATTGTAGCAATATGTACAACCAGTTTAGAAGGGCACGCCGGCCCGCTTCGACGTGAATGAGCATCGTACCCATGCGGCCGTGTTTCGCGAATGCGTCATGCACGTTGAAGTCTCCAAGAGAGCGGTCGTGCAGCAGGTAACATTTCTCATTTAGAGTGGAGACGTCCCTTGGGACAGACTAACTTCCCGCTGTGTACACTTCTATAGTCCGTTGCAACTCAAGAAGGTAGGGCGAAGGTAAGACAGGACGGGGAGGAAGCAGACGGAATGTTGAAGGAGAAAGGGGGAAACCTCCTTCTCTCTTTAGCGTTCCGACTGCTTCCTCCTCCCCGGCCCGTCTTACCCTTGCCCTACCTTCTTGAGTTGCAACGGACTACAGACCGTTCCACTAGGAAGAGCGGAGAGAGAAAAAAATGCCCTCCCCTCTCACCCCGCACATCGTCCGCTCCGCCGAGTGGGCTATACCTAACATCCGGCTGGTGTTCAAACTCGGTTTAAAATCAAATCACGTCAACTTGGAAATTTCAAGCGCAGATGCGCGGACTTTGTTATGTAAGTTAACGTGTAATGCTAAGCTTGATGAAAAGACGAACCGAGTCTAATTGCAATGTTACCAGCGGGGGAATAAAAATAAAATAGAAAAACTCTGTGAGAGTGGCCGGTCGCTCCGGCGAAAATTAAATCCGGTTGCTGTAGCTATCTTACTATATGAAGTTCGTACTGGTGTAGGCCTCTCGCTACAATGAGCGGAACTCTGGAATAATAAATGAAAACGTGCTCTCCTGGCGCAATAGACGCAGTGGTTGAGTTGCCGGCTGACTCCACTGCTATTGAAGTAACGGAACAAAGATACGCTACTTGATCATTTACTGAAATTAAACAACAAAGCGCTAAAGGCTGATTTTGGAGTAGCCATAAATATTCTAAGAACACGAACCCCTTCACAACGGCAGTCACGAGCGAGAGTTCGATGTTCGGTACAGTCCGCCGGTACAGCCCAAAGATGGAGAACGGCAACCTCCCGGTTTGTCGTATGCTAGCAGAGTCGGGCGTGTGCCCTCTCTCTCGTTTTACCCCGCCAGAACCTACTGAACTTCCCGGATGTGTGAAAAGGGCGCTGCGGTCTAATAAAATGGCGCCGCCCTGAGAGCGCTAAATGGAATGCAACGTTACTAGAACCACACAGTTGGGGAAACTGCCATAGAGCCTGCTTAAAAAAAGTGGCTCCGATCCGTACTTGAGAACCGAGCTATTGGCGATCGGAACGCCGCCATTTTTCCCGCAACGTCCACTCTGGGAACTGCACGGCTGCACGTCAAGTCGGGCAAAGGCCGGTGGCGGCATCTCGCAGGGCCATCTCTCACTAGCTGTGTAAATCAAATTTCATCTTTCAACTCGTCGCTAAAGGGTGGCGCTGTAATCGTATTTAGCTCGGTCTCGGTGGATACCGGCGGCCCAGGTTTCAAGGGTGAGTTTCCCAACTGAGGGTTTTAGTAACGTTGTCTATAGGGGACAACTTCATCTGACTCTCCTAGAGGAATGAAGGGTGGATGGGAATAGCTTTGTCTAGCCCTCCCTCTCATCGGGCGCACGGCTGCCGGTTGTTTGGACTGCGTTACGGTTGGCTAAAAGCGAAACTGTGACACTCGCACGGGCAACAACGGTCCCACAATTTATGCATACAAAGCGTGGCATTACCGGCATATTATAAGCAGCACCGCACTGCACTCCAGGACTAGAAGAAAAAAGAGTATGCGAACAGAAGTGGGCAGATTGAGCATTTTATCCCATGTTGCAGTATTTTTCAGCCCCTTACATCTCTTTATTTTCGTCTGTTTGTTATATTAATTTTTTCAGAACCCGATTTCTAAAGAATTACCTGGTCTTTGCCATTTTGGCACTGCTTCCAGCATTCCATGGTGGTAGGGACACGCAATGCACGAAGCGTGAAACCGCTGTCGGACGCTAGGAGAAGCAAGCGATCTCTCCTCCTTCCAGCCCGCCACTACTGGGTTGCCTCAACTGGCACGTGCAGAAAGGACGTGAAAGTAACTTTGGCAAGTTCACAATCCAACGTGCTTGATTACACGCGCAACAACACGGCGGCGGCGACCAGATGAACTGATTTCAGCAGATGATTCCGCCATCCAACTGACCCTGAACATCCCTCCTTGCAGGCCTTTTACTAAACTTAGCCAGACTGGTGATAACAGCGCTGCCGGACTGCGTGCCAAGGATGATAGAAGTTTCGCGGAGCAACGCTGCGTCTGCGAGCGTAACATATTAGCGAGGTTGCTTAGCATTCGACCCGGACGCGACGCTATCGACAGCGCATGGAAGAGAAGCGCCGGACAGCTATTCCGTTCCGATTCGGAACGGGTTTGGCCATGTTAGTTCTCTTTTTCAGTGTGTCCGGAAAATTACCGAGAGATCAGGTAGTACAACTTACTGTTGAAAAGGGCGTCTATAAATCACGCTAAATCACGGTTAATCCTTTATGAGTTTGCACGGAAAGGAAATTCGACAGCACACGACGTTTAGATATTCTATTTCAACTAAAGACTTACGTAGAATAAAACATGTAAATAAGCTTACCTTAGTGTGATCAATCAACGCAGGACCCAATCATACTTTTATGAGGCTCCTAATGTATTTTAAAAATTTCGGTTACCGTTGATTTATTAAACGCTGGTTTATGCGGCAGGTGTTTGGTTCTTTCGCTGGTTTAGTTTAACTCTTGTTTTCATATCTTCCTAAATTTTAATCTTGCACGTGCCTAAATAATATGGTGTATGAAATTTGACTCCCACCCTTTGAAGGCTATAGCTAAGAGCAATGGCTATAGCCATGAGTTATAGCCATTGCTCATGACTATAGCCATTTTAAGTGAAAAGTTTACCGGTTTCACCAGACTACTTTAAATTACTTTTAACGGGAAAACAGGGGTCGGAAGCCCGTCCCGTGTTAGTAACATCCATAATCTCACACTAAAATTAAATAAAACATATGGCTGTCAATATGTTGATGAAACATTAATCTGCACCAACTTTTGTTTATAATTCAACAACATTTTCCATATCCCACGACATTTTTTATGTCTTTTTTGTTTCTCAAGAAAAAAATAATAAAATGGAACTGTATATCAAAAATAGTGTTGACACCCCAACACCTGATGTATTGTATGTGCACGGGTAAGATGATTTTCAGTAAACATTTTCAACACTGGGTGGAGGGGGGTTACGGCTGTGGTTGTGTTTTAGCCATTGTGCTTTGTATCCACTCCCGCTGGGGCCTTGACGGGGCCTGCAGTATTGTAAAATAAATCAATAAATTTTGACGCCACTGCCATTTCTTCACAATTCCAACTGTTTCCGGCAGCTTCTTGACGCTTTGTAGCGACCTTCTGACAATAGCAGTGGCGATTCCCCGCGACAATGACCCGCGGATTACGCTCGCAAAAACAACCACTATACTCTCTCTCCCAGTGGATCCATAAAAAAATAAACTCAACATTTTCACCTCAGCTCGTTGTCGGTCGTACCGTCAAGCCGTTATTTCCGTCCAACGGCAGTCGAGGACAGAATCGTCTTTTTGCTAAACTGATTTTGTGGAAAGATGAAAAATGTGGGACCGATTCCGAGCTAACATAAAGGTGGTTCTGGTTATTAGCATTTTTTTCGCGGACGTGACCAGCAAGCTTGTGCCGTCGAGCGACATTGCAGTAGTTCCTTGGCGGGTCGCCACACGCCCGGTGCATGTTTAACGCTGCGTTACATGGATTATACTCGTCCAGGCGGATTCACAAATTTTGTTTTCTTTTCTATTCTAATCGTGGAGAAGGTCGAGTTATTAAACGTGCACTGTATTCGCGCACACACGCACGGGAATGGAAAATATTTATGTATTTAAATATGAACATTTAATCGCTCTCGTACAGCCAGCTGGTAGTGGTGCACGCGCGAGAATCAATTGCATAAAACACATTAAGCAAAAGAAAGAAAACACCAACTTGAACAAAGAAAGGCGTATGCCCTACGTGAACTGACCAAGGATGGTAACAAAGATAATAATAATAATAATAATATATGATAATGATAATGATCTTTGTATTCAAATGCCCAAGAACAAACACAGTGATCTCTTCGGTGCACAAAAGCAAAAACACAAAAAAACAGAAAACAAAATGCAGAAACTCACACACCCATTAAGAGTACTTCAAACAAAAATATTACCAATTAAAATGCATTACAAGTCGAGGATCTCAGTAACAATATCAATCGTTTACGTGCATGAAATTCACCCTGTGAATGTAGTATTCCTGCAACCGGATGACAGGGTAAAATCTTTCACTATCGAATAAATAAATACATTTACCTTAGATTTAAACCGAACATAAAAATACGAACAGCTGAGGTCAAGGATTTGCGATTCATGGGTGAGTACGTAATTTGTTTGCAACAAAAAAAACAGAAAAAATATTTTGCGTTTCAGATTTTTTACTGGTCTTCGAATAATAAGGCCCACCATGGGGCACAAAGAATAGTATATTCAGTTTGAAATCTAAATTATGAATGTGCACTCGGCAAATTGCCTTAAAAGCTCTCAAAATGTTTTTTTTTTTTTGTCTTTAGGGTTCCTCAATTTCCATATGGCTGTAGTATTTAGTAGAAAAAGTAAATGAATCTGTTGTTTCCATTAGACATTCCTACCCTAAAACATATACACATGAGATCCATTTTGTTCTTAGCTCGAGACTGAGGCAGGAAAAGAGGAAAGTTTCAAAGTAGAATAATTCTGCCCTCGACTGTTCATTTTTCTTCCACTTTGAAACTTTCCTCTTTCCTGCCTCAGTCTCGGGCTAAGACCAAAATGATTGACATCCACCAGCTCGCCTGCGCACTCACTGCATTATCACACATGAGATGTTGTTCGCGTTGTTAGGAAACGGGGGCAGGAGAAAGTCAATTGTGTGCGCGCCCTGGCCACCTGAGAAAATCATAAAGGCAGCCTCACGAGAGAAGCGCCAGAGTTCTTCCAAACGCTGCCATCTGCCGCCATCTATCGGGAAGTTGCGCAAGTACGTCCAATGCGGTTTGTTTTGTTGTCTTTCTTCTATTTAAAGGAAGCGGGGACAGGATAATTTCCATGCAGCCGATTTTTAAAGTCACTCACGGCAGCATTCGCTACGTACGGTCGTTGGAAATGCTTTATTCTCAGTCACCGGATGGAACACATCACGACAACGCGATCATCTGGTGGGCTAGTTGGTTAATCATTTCGCACACAACTAAAGAAGTTAAACATGAGGAAGATACATAGAAAGGGGGACGGACAACGAAGACTTCATGTTTAATTACTGTTACCAACACGCTCGTTTCGCGCCTAAAGAAGTTGTGTCCGAAATTTAAGAACAAGCAGCAGCAACAAAGCGAGTGCGGAGCTCCGCATTAACAAAAATACGTGGATTGCCAATGTGCGGTCGTATACGAAATACCGTTTACTTGTGGGAAAGCGTATGTAGGACAGACAGGAAGGTGTGTCAACGATCGTCTAAGAGAACATGCCCTCTCACTAAAGTCTTCGCCAGCAGGCCACTTTGCCATACATGTAGGGGACTGCCATTGCTCCGCCTTGTTCAGGAAAACAAAGATCCTGAAATGTTTCGGGGAAAGACGAACTCGCGAGCTCAACGAGTCACAGGTTATTCTTTCCAGTGGGGATGCCTGCGTAAGCGCGCCGTCCATGGCCTTGTCACCAAAAGAGCTTTATTTTTTAAATCACAATCTTTAAGGATCCTTGGCCACTGTGAATATTTTAGTCGTAAACTTCCTCTGTTTTGTTTTTTTTCTATCGGAGTTTCTATGCACGTTTTCCCGGGACTTAATCGTTTTCAAAGAGTCTCTTAAGCGCGCAGCTTAACGCTTAGTGTCCTTAGCAATTTATTTTTAGGCAGTGTATGGGAGTACCATAGTTATAGCATATGTTTTTGCGGGTTTTCATTATGCATGTTTTAAAAGCATTCTTAGGTTCTTTTTCCTCTTTCTCTTTTTCACTAAACGTCAGTTGTTAGTCAGCGCTCTATTCTGTCTCCCTCGTCTATCCTTCCTTCTCATAATTGCGCTGTTAATTCCACATAACACATCACGGATTTTAAGTGGAGCAAGGGGGTTTTGCCTTTTGGAACATCTTATTATGTATGATTTTCTGTTTTTATTCATTTTTTATAAAATTGATATGTTATATATACCTTTGCAAACGTTTACGCGCTTGTTTCTATCATTTCACAACTACACTTTCTGCCCATGCATTATTGTACACTGCTCTGTAGTAGGGATGTCGCGGAGCGGCCTAGGTTCGAGTTCGACCAGGTTCGACTTTTTTAAACTTCTGGTGAAAAGTTCGACAAAGGTTCGACCCAGGTTCGACTGCTATGCGCATGCGCGACAGGCTGGCCAGTTGGCTTTGGATGGTGATTGGTAAGGGAGGAATTAAGGGCAGCACTGATTGGTTATTTCAGTTACTACAGTACAAAAATTAAGTTATTAACTTCTTCAGTGATTAGAATTTGTTAATTTCAATTGCAACTGTTCATAAAGTTAAAATAACCCTTTGCATAAAAAAAGATTTCTCCAAACCTAGACATGCTTGTATCAAGGTCGCGCCACTGTCCACAAAGTCGAAACCAGTCGAATCTCGTGAAAAGTTCGAAGGTTCGCCGAACCGGTTCGAACGAGTTAAACCCCGAAAGTTCGACCTCAAAAATCCGGTTCCGACAAAAGTTCGCGACACTCTTACTCGGTAGCATATAGTAGACTCACTCAACAGGATTCCAGAGTACCAAAACTCCCAAGATCCGCGCCGTGGCGCTCATATTCATCTATATCTGTGCCGCCATTTTGGATTCTTGCATAGTACACTGTACGGTAACTGTACGCGTAGCGCGCCGTTGGCGTTGTCAACAGGTCTTTCGGGTAATTGTGCGGCGCTGTGGACCTTAAATCATTTACGACACCATTTACAGTGCGGTCTAGCTGCACTCAAAGTTAGGAGGTATACCGCACGGGTCAAATATCTAATTTTGAGATGAATCCCCTCCCGTTGTCTAAATATCCGGACATACTAATAATTCACTCGACGAGGGTGGTCGCGTAGACTCGGTACCGTGTTTCCGTTGCAGCGGCGAACTTTGTCGCTTAGCCGCCTATTTCTGGCACCTCATTGAGCCGCTGACATTATTGTTGTTTACGCTGCTTGAGCATGCAGATGTCGTATAAACGCAGCAGCATTTCATCGATTTATTTACTAATGCATACAAGATGTTCAGAACTGGACAGGAACACGATATAATAAAACAATGTCTCAAGCTCTCGTGATAGCTGACAATTGCGTTGCTGACCAAGTGAGGCTTGCTGCGAAGTATTGATTTTCTCGTTAGGGTTCTCAAGGCAGTTGGCTTGAGAATCTTGATATGAAATCAATGACTGTAAATCGAGAACACCAAGGATGTTTGTGTCACTGTTCATACTACCTGAGCAGCAAAATGTATCTCTTTCACTCGGGGCATCAAGTGACATACCTACCTAAGACAGTTGTCAAAGCTTCATTAGTGTTAGTTTTTTTGTCGTAAAGCAACAAAAAAAACTCAGATGACAACCGTTTGAGGGTTTCTTTACACAAAAGTGTTCGCTTAAATTGTGTTATGAGTCACCCGGACAAGCTACTTCTTATATTGGTTTATACGCTTCATACGGATAGAAGCAATTTTCAATAGAAAGCACTGCGATAAAAATCTTTTTCAGAAGCAGCCGTTCTTCCAAGTGTTGTTCGTGCCGAACATTGTTGTTATGAAGAAGAAAAGGTATTTTTTCTCATGGGAAAAAAAAAGAAAACTTCTTGCGCAATATTTACGCCATTCGACGCAAGTTAGGCGGAGGTCACGGCCTCCTCTAAGCAGCGTCCAAAGATCAGTGGCCCTGCCCGATAGAGTTAGAAAGCTTCGAGAGTCGACATGACGCCACCATAGGTGAAGCCGGGGGTGACTTCCGGTTTGGAGGCGCACGACCCCATCGATGACCAAAAACGAACAAACCCAGAAGCCGCTATTTCATTTATTTATCCTTAAGGGCCCGGGTGGGGCATTACATAAGGGGGGGGAGTAGACGACAACTAAAATACACTTTGACACTTGAAATCGACACAAATAGGAAAAGGAGAGAGTCAAAATAACAATAGTAAAGAACACAAAGTACTGATATGGTTTAGTCGGGTATGATTAGTGGTTGTGTAAAGAGATTTCCTGGCGAAACCTTATTGGGTCAGTAATGACTACAATATTGTCGGGAAGGGAGTTCCAGATGGCTATTGCATGAGGGAAAAAGGAAGTGTTGAAGGCAAGCGTTTTGCCTGCAATACGCTTGATGCATTGACTGTGATTAAGGCGTGATGATACTCTGTCAGGAGGAGCAAGAGGGGTGGTATGGGAGTATGGATAGTTATAGTAGAATTTATGCAATAAACATAACCGAGAATTCAATCTTCGACTGGACAGTAAGGGTAGTTCAAGAGTTTCTTTAAGTTGGGTTACACTGATGTCACGAGTATAAGCTGATGCGATGAATCGGGCTGCGCGGGTTTGTATGCGTTCCAGATTATCAGAGAGGTAAGCTTGAGAAGGGTGCCAGATGGATGACGCATATTCAAGCTTTGGTCGAACGAATGTTATGTATGCAAGTTTCTTAAGGTGAATGGGCGCGGACTTTAAATTACGTTTCAGGTATCCAAGTGTGCGTGATGCCTCAGCTATAATATTATCAACATGTAGTACCCAAGAAAGCGATGAGGTTAAATTTACTCCTAAGTACTTATAAGAAGATGATGTATTAATTGGGATGCCGCCGAGTGAATATAAATACGTATCTGTAGATTTTCTCCGGGTAAACGAAACTACTTTACACTTGCCCAGGTTGAGAGGCATAAGCCATTGTTCACACCAGGTATTAATTTGTGTTAGGTCGTCCTGCAATATGAGATGATCTGAATCATTTGTGAGTGGGCGATATATCACGCAATCATCGGCGAATAGCCTAATTTTCGAAAGGATGTCATGAGGAAGGTCGTTTATGTATATTAAGAATAGTAGTGGGGAGAGTCCTGCACCTTGGGGAACTCCTGATGCTACTTTACCAATGGGTGATTTGTGATTATTAGCCAATGTGAACTGAACTCTTGAGGTGAGAAAATCCTGAATCCAAGCGATGATAGTCGAATCAATACCAAGAACTGAAAGCTTGGTGAGTAGATGACGATGCGGAACACGGTCGAAGGCCTTCGCGAAGTCGAGAAATATTACATCTGTTTGGTAATTATTATTCATGTTAACAAGTAGGTCATGAGTAAACTCTGCAAGTTGGGTTTCGCACGAGAGACCTTTACGGAAACCGTGCTGGTGTGGGTAGAAAAAATTAATCGAGTTAAGGTGACTTATTATGTTCGAGCTGATTATATGCTCTAATAGTTTCGAAGGAACGCTTGTTAAAGAAATGGGGCGATAATTAGATACAAGTGAGCGATCACCACTTTTATGAACGGGGATGATTTTCCCAATTTTCCAGTCTTTTGGACTTTGGCGATCTGAGAGTGATTGGGAGAAAATGAGTGATAGATACTCACTTGCAACGATATTGGTGCTTTTAAGGATTTTGGTGCTGATGTTATCCATGCCAGCAGATGATGATAGTTTTAGTTTGTCAATTAAGGCACTTATACCAGCAGATGACATAACAATAGGTGGCATGATGGCACTAGAAAATGGGCGGGGAGATGCTACTTCGCCAAGGCCTTCGTCCGTGAAGACAGAAATGAAAAAGTCGTTTAAGGCTGTCGCGCTTTCGCTCTCAACGATGGGATCTTTATTGTTGTCTGTCAGCGACAGAGATTTGGAGTGATATTTGGGTGACAGGAGTTGCCAGAACCGGGTTGGGTTAGAACGAAGAATGGAAGGCATGTCGGAAGATAAAAACTTTTCCTTAGCCCGTTTAATATTTTTTGCATATTCCTTTGAAAGTTGACTGTGTGTGTTCCAGTCTTGAACGTGACCAGTGCGCTTAGCTTTGCGATACATACGTTTCTTTTTGTTTCGGGAAGGCACCTTTAGGGACGGGAAGACGGGAAGGGCACCTTTAGGGACGTTCCCACCGACCGCGACCTCTACTTCCGGCTTCACTTGGCATTTTGTCGTTTCGCTGTCTTGAGCCGTTTGGTCGCCTTCTCTTCTTCCTATTTCCATGCCCGCCCATTACTACTGGATTTGTTTGGCTGCGGCCGAATACACTGGCAAGCATAGTGCCTCCCGGTCACGACACGACATCCGGTGCGTCTAGTCTGGTGTCCATGGAGGCAAGAATTAAAGGAGGCGACATACCGGCTCAAGCCAACCAAACGAGAAAATTCAAAAACCGGAAGTAGAGGTCGTTGTCGGTGAGAACGCCTTAAAGGTACCCAAGTCCGTCCAATAGCGTCCAATGGTGCCCAAGTCCGTCCAATAACGTGTATTGTTGTTTTTTTTGGTCGTGGTTGGAGGCGGGGGGGGGGGGTGTCCCTCCAAACCGGAAGTGTCCCCCGGCTTCCCCTCTGGTGGTGTCATGTCGCCTGCAGAAGCTTCCTAACTCCATGCTGGTGTCTGACATCACCTGCTAGTCGTGCGAGCAGACGCGCGACAGCCACCGGCATCGTCTGCTATTGTACCACCGTTTATCATCGTCTGCAACGCCCGTAAGACGTGGCCATGAAAGCAGCGCGTTCGCGTCCGTCGCCGGTTGCGACCGTCTGCTATTCCACCCCTTCTAAAACCGTCTGCGAAGCTCACAAGCTTATTGGCTGCTTTTTCAGCCAGCCAATAAGAGGTTGGCGTTCTGACATCATCGGAATCCATGTGCAAGAAGCAGAGGAACTTGCGCTCCGCATTTCTGTCACTGCCAGCTCAAGAAACGCGGGACACGGCGAGTCCCGAGCAGTAGCGTAGCCAGAAATATTTTTCGGGAGGGGGAAAGGAAGGGGGGGGGGTCTTCCAAAACAGGTGAGAAATACGTCCTCGACTGCAGAGTGGAGCTCATTTCCTTCATTGTCGATAACGACGGCAGGCGTTTTCCTACTCAGAAATTCGCAGGTGTTATAATTGTTGGTTCCCGTTGATCTCAGTAAAGAAATGCTAAAGGACGTGAGTTCACAGCAGCTTCAATTTTCTGTAATACCGTCGCAAACTCTTCTAAATTAAGATAGCTTCGTCCTAGAACTTCCCTGAGAGAGGTCTTCACTGTCCATCATTTTCTCCCAAAACCCTCCCCACCTTGCGGCTCTTTCGGTGCTAAATTTCCATGTGATATGAAGGTGAGCGACATAGTATTGTACATCGTGATGTTCGAGCAGGTCCAAGGCAGCTGATATGTATATTGAGACTGTCTTGAATGCCAAAGCGTTATCCGAACAAAGTACTTCTGGCAGTCCTCTTCGGGAAACAAACCAAAGTAGAGCATTCAAGAAGGATTGCGCAGATGTGATCGTTGTGAGCTCGAGGTGAACTGCTCGTGTAACTGCACATGTGAAAATGGTGGTACACGACCTCTCGTTCCTTTTCTTCCTTCGTGGAAAGCGGGCCAGCAAATCAATCTCCACGACGTTGAATGGGTGCGGCGCCTCAATGCGTTATTTTGGCCGTGGTGCTCGTAGATGCTGATGCGGCTTTCAAGTGTGTCCTTGCGCACCTCGTGCTGTTTCGAAGATCCTTCTCTACTGCTTATTTTCCTCGCACAATTCAATACTGCTCTCGCAACTCGGTCAAATTTTCTGCTACTCCTCCTTGAAGCACTCACTGATATACGTTGCATATAAGCAACTCAGTGAAGCGACGTGCTTTGGGAATTATGATGGGGAGTTTAAGGTCTTCTTTTGCGTTTAGTTGTTAGAGCCGACAGCCAATGCGTTGAACTCCTATGTCATCTATGAAGGTTGCAAATCTCCTAGTTTCGATGACTTGTTCAGTGGCTTTTCCTTTCGGCGCTTTACGGTTCTTCCGATAATTTATTTCTTTGTGTTACCTTCATTCAGTATTGTTCCCCCTTTTGAGTTCTGCTGTTGAAAGGTAATTACGATTCCTTCACTGCGCGAGTGTTTTCTTTGAAACGTTAAATCCAAGCAGTGACGCGTTGAACCCTCGAGAGGTCCCTGTAGCGTTGCATGTCAAGCACAGATTCGTCTACGGCAGTGGTTACATGTAGTAGGCTGGTTTTTATGTCATCGTCTTGCACTTTGTCTATGTTGTCTTTTTCGGGACGCACCTGTTGCCATTCGGGGGACGGTTTCTTGATTCAAGAGCGACCAGTCCACAACAGGTTGTTTGACTCTAGGTTTGACGCAGAAAGTCCTCTTGTTAGTCAGAGTGACGGGTTTTCTCTACCCGGGCAGAATCTCCAGCGAGCTGTAGGAGTGTTGCTGGGGGCACGAAAGTATGGAGTGCTTTTGTTTGGCGGTATTGTTCCTTATCCTTAGATCGTTGCCAGCCTGGGTCTCACATCGATGTAGCATGTCTGCCTTTGCAACTATAACAGACAATTTTCCTTCTGCAATCTCGCGCTCATTGACCCTTCATGCTACATTTAAAACATCTCGTGTCTTCCGAAAGTTTCTTATTTTTCGTATCCATTGTAGCATCTGTGTTCCAGTCTTCCGGCAAGTGTTGGCTGGAAGAGCAGAGAAGGCAGTCCGTGGAGGAACAGCTGAGGAGCTTCTTGTTCCTGCTCCTCTGGAATCGTACTTCTGAGTGTCAGGTCGGATGTCTTGACTTGTCCTGTCTGTTGTCAGTCCACTTCGTTCTCGGCATTCCACTTAGATCTGAAGAAATTTTAAGGTCATCTCCAGATATCCTGACTATGGCTCTGTACTGAAACATTTCAGTCGACGATATTCGATGACGACGTCGGTTGGTAAAGCTTTCATTAGTATCTCGTTCAGCATCACAGACTAGGACATAGCGTGAAATCCGAGATCTTTTAAGTCACGAATGTGTAGCTGAACGGCGTCGAAAAGTCTTCTTAAGGCACCAACGTCGTTTGATAATGGGACCTTGTGGAGCGTTCGGAGTTTTGAAAGATGGTCTTACTCGATGACTTTCTCGTCTCCAAATCGCCGTCGGATTATAGTCAACGTGTCTGCGTAGCTGGAGTTAGACCCGCGAAGGCCAGCGATGGCTCTAGCGGTGGGTCCGGTGAGTAGGGACCGGAGGTAGTGAAACTTGACAGCCTTACATAGCTGAGGATGCTAGTCGATCGTGTTTTGGAACATATCCCTCAAGGCTTGCTACTCAGAAGTGCTGCTGTCAAATTTCAACATCTCCAGCTTTGGCAGTCTTGCTCTGGCGTTCTCGGTGGCGGTCGGAAGAATGGCAGGTGTTCTGTCTCCTTCGACCGCGTGGGTTCCTTGATTCTTCAGAATCTCAATTCGAAGACTCAGCATTGCAAACGTCTGCGTTGAGTTGTCCTGGTAGGTCATTACCACTTCATACTCTTGCTCAGGGTGTTCGTCGCTTACGAAGGGCTCAAACTCTAGATCTAGGACTTTCAGCTCGTCGATATTTATCGTTGATCTCTGAAGAAGCGTTGTGAGCAAACGAAGATCATGATCGTCATTTGCAAGCGTTGCCCTGACCTCGTGCATAACTCGAGTGGTCTGTGCCCGACGAGAGGCTTCCTTGGTCCGTTCTCTTCACGTGGCTGTCTTCAGAAGCTCCTTGAGGTCTCGGTTGGCTTTCTGTGGCGTGGAAGTAGCCTCCCGGGTTTCGGCACCCCTCCCTCCGCGGCGGGCCAATGAGATTGAGAGATTAACAAATAAAAACACCGAAGAACGAATCAGCAAGCAAAATGGTTGAACCTAATTAGCCACGTCCGGCGTTTCTTAAACTGTCATTGATTATAGTCGCGAACTAATGGCTTCAGGACTCCGCTACAGCAACTGATTAGAGACAAACCTTGGCCGGAAGTACCTTTTGGCCCGGATCATGGTGGAAAAAATGCGTTTAGGTGATGACTCTCTGTACGACGCGGCGACCATCATTATGTTCGGCGCTACCGAGCGCGCTACACTCGCACGGGGATAGATGGCGCCCAAGCATAGAGGGGCTTGTGAAGGCTTGTATAGAGGGCTTGTGAAGGACATTATGCATTTTTTACTCGGTCCCTGTGTACTGTGTGGTGAAATGATCAATTTATGTTGGCGCTTTAGCACTGACTGCCTTTTCCCCCGTGCGGTTGCTGTTTTTTAGACGTGAACATTCTGATGATGACTCAATGGGACAAAAATACTCGTATAAATATAAAACTTCCCGAAACAATCTACTGGGCTTTCAAGAATTTAAAGTAACTTAAAATAATTCCGTTAAACAGCTGGGTCGTGCTCGGATGTTTTGTCCAACAGCATGTTTGGTAACATTTCCGTAAGTTGTTTACACACATTGCGTGGCTTTATAGGAAGTCGGGGGATTTCTCCCCCTGCTCCTGCCTTCTTATTGAAAAAAAAATCTAATAATGTTTCATAGAGAGGCTTAAATAGTTATTTACATGCGCAGAAAAGTATTAGCATTACAAATGGTGTATACATACGATGTCAACTGGTACTGTCGTATATACAAACCATGTGAGCAGAAAACATTTTGATTATGATTGCACAGTGACTGAAATGATGACAGAGTATGATGGCATACTGACTGAAATGTTGACACAGTGACTGAAAGTCGAAGAGTAGTAGCGGTTATAGGACATAAATCACTTTTAATCTATAAACTCACAATAGGGTGTCACCCGTCTTACAGGCAAATAAAAAAATACCTGACAAATATTTTTCCTCTAAAATGTACACAAAATTTTGAATTTACTGCATTCTACCAAAGAACACCATTTCCTACATCCTGTGTTTTTTGCCCACGCTCTTAAACTAAGACGAGCACTGCTTTGCTGGTTTCTTCTTTGTTGAGGGTTGTTGTTGATTTGTTGAGGGTTGCTACTTTGTCCGGAACATACGTTGGGTTCCAGGGAGCATACTGGATTGGGATTCATGTGGTTCTACTGCGGCAAACATTATTTGAACACTTTAGGTGGAAGGCGTTCTTATATAAGTACTGCTTAAGTTGCGCTATAAGTAGTCAATCTGCTCAAACCAGATACGGCTCAATTAAAAGTACTGGTGATTAATATGATCAACATTCAAAATAAAACAGAATGAAACTAAAACAATTTTTACAGTTCTTGTCGTGAGATTTGAGTATTGCAGGTTTGATACCCAAGAAGTGACCTGTTTCCTGAAATGCTAGGACAGCGATATTGAACTAGGCAGAATGTAGCAGTTAGTAGATATCATTGAAGTAGGGCAAAAATGTAGTCAACATTTAAGCATGGTTTCTGCTAGGTGCTGTACTATATAGATTACCTCTGTGTCACTTGAATGAGTTGCACCAGAGGAGCCTGTTTCCCCTGAACAGCACTTGCCAGCTTCCAGGGCAACAGACGGGTCTTGTCCCTCTTGCGTGAGCGGCACGGACGGTGCACGCTGGCGGAATTAATACGCCGTCTTTTAGACGGCTTCGTTGCTGCTTCTGTATGCACTTCTTCGGATGATGCCGACATAGCGAGCTCGGGAGATTGGACAGACTGCAGGGGCGCTTCAGCGACAGATGTCTTCGGCTAACGTCGTTTACGTTATGCTCTCTCTTTCGAGGCAGATTTCTGGGTTTCTTGTAACTTGTAAGGTACTTCGGGCAGCAAGGAAAAATGCTCGGAACAGCGTCTACAGATAGCTCAGGCTTCTTTGCAGCATGAAGGAGAGCTCTCCCACCGGACTACGCATGATACCATTTTGATATCAGTTCGTCGGGGAAATGCCGGGCACAAACATGATCACTAAGTAGTAACTTGCGATCGGCCCTCGGGATTGCACGACGCCACTGCTCCAGGCGAGCGTCATTCGATGGAGCTTTAAACAAGGACACTCGCTCTGCACAGTTCCGGTACCCGGAATTGCAGCTGTGAACGAAGCACGTCTCTTCCATCCTTATAGCAAAACTTCTTCTTCGAGTTAAGGCTCACCTTCGTGCACGATCGTGGCACCTGTGATCAACACAGCACCAAAGCAAAACACGAGGCCAGCCATTGGCCGCACACCACCACCACACCGCGAAAAGGCGAGCACGCTACGCCGCCGACACCGTGGCCGCCGAGGAGAGACCTCATACCCACGGTGCTCATAGCTCAGCGCCATCCGCGGCGGCGCGGAACTAACTACTCCTGGTTCGAGGCTAGCGCCAACATGATCTGGTCGCTCGCTCACCGCGGGAAGAGCGGCCAGAGTCATCACCTAAATGTATTTCTTCCACCGTGGCTCAGATTCAGACCTGATGTTTTCTTTTTATCGTCCACGTTCGACTACCGAACATTCCAATATTTTGAATCAGAATTTTCTTCAAAGAATGCGTGCTGTTTTGTGTATGCACACACCAACGAGGCGAGGGGCTTAGAGCGATAAACCGGGGATCCGATCTGCACTCGAAAGTGACCCTTATAAGGCCGCTTCCATTGTAAGCAAATGTGACCACTCGTCACGTGACCAAACCAAATATGTGACGTCACAGGGAAGATGGCAGCGCCCAGGCAGAGGCTGGCCCCAGCTGGTCCGAAGCTTGACGGATGCTTTGTTCGTTGTCATTCGTCTCGGAGAGCTGATATCAGACGCGGAAGCCGTCATATGAGGCCGGTCGAAAGCGACTTCAGAGTTCAGCCAGTTCAGCGTGGTGTGTCACTTAGGTATAACGTGAAAATACGGAGGAACGGTGTGCATTTCGCTGGTGATCGACGGGATACGGCCACGAAAGAGACAATCGGCCCTGCGTTGCTCGGACATCGGATTGAGTAGGATATCGCTGGGATAAGTTTTGACGGCAACATTTCTGTGCTCTCGTTGACCATTGGAATTTTCGAGGTCTGCAGTTAAGCGTGTGCAATATATCTGGATACACATTTTAGCTACAGAAATTGCGTGAGTCGTGCTTGGCAGTGTGCAATCGTGGTGCCGCTTCGTTCAAATAACCGAAGGCTCACTTTGGTTGTGCGGCGCACCGGAGAGCTGCCTTGAAGCTGGTAGCTCCCGTACCGTGCTAAATGATGCTGTGCTGCTTCCCAAATTGTTCCGGCGGAGGCGTGCACTTTCACTGGAGCGCAGGTGTGCTGCGCACCGAAGAGCTTCCTTTAAGCAGATAGTTCCTGTGCCGTGCCTTAGGTGATGCTGTGCTGCTTCCTAAATTGTTCTGGCGTAGACGTGCACTTTCACGGAGCACACGTGTTGCAGTTGGTATTGATTCGGCTGGTCTATCGCACGTTTCGTCGACATAAACGTTCCATCAACATTCGTTACGCGAATTGCAAGCTGTATGGACATTTCATTGAGCGTGTTACCTACCCAGCCCACCCGTTCACGTCGCTTTGCGGCTGCAGTCTGCAGTGGCTCATTACCAGAAAAGTGGTCCCACATCCATTTAAGTTCAGTTCGTCCACGGCAGTCGCCAAACCCCGATGGAGGGGATTTATTCGGACAGAATGCCACTAAAGCATTGCAGCTTCTTTAGTGCTCAGGGTCGACTCTCTTCTTTCAGGTTTGTCATATTGTCACGGATGCTTGTTCCAGTCCTATCTTCTATCAATATTTACTATTCTGGAAAGTTCCAGGCCATGCTCGGCTGTCATCGTATGTTCTGGTGGGTACTTTACCCATAGCCCTTCACTCTGTGTGCACCCTGGTGGCTCCTCAGCTGAGTTGCCCAATAACGGGATACGGGGGCGGACTAGCCCGCGTCTTAAACCCCTGGCGAGCCATAAACCAAGTCCTATCTCGAGCCTGGCAGAAAATCCGCCAGACAAGCGAATACGACAAAAACGTACCTCGCAAATATGCCACGAATAACCTGAAATCCGAGCCAGTTGCTACTACCAGGAAGAGCCATCGGAATTCGATCTCCTGCCAGAAAAACCGATGCTGACTAAGCCAACAATGAAAAAACCTGTAGCAGCAAACCGCGTCCGCTCTCACCATTGTTTGCATGCCCGTCGCACCTCCACACTCCGACGCCCTTTCACCCAAGGTGTATGAAGACGTCGAGGACTGGATTGAGCAATATGACCGTGTCTCCCGCCACAATGGGTGGACAGAGAACCAGCTCCTG
Organism: Ixodes ricinus; assembly: GCA_037355805.1. Lineage (NCBI taxonomy): Eukaryota > Metazoa > Arthropoda > Arachnida > Ixodida > Ixodidae > Ixodes > Ixodes ricinus. The sequence goes on along the minus strand of JAZHYW010044003.1, from coordinate 108,197 downwards.
CAAAACCTATATGTCTTGTGGAAGAAACTGCCAGGCACTGGTCCGAGAACCATGAATCCTCCTTAACGTCGTGGGAAGTTTTGCGAGAACGAGCTGAAGCGCACATGCGTCAGCCAACATCGAGGAGAGAGCGCCGCATTCCTGATTCTGTCCAGAACACGACCCCAACGTGAGCGTGACCACCTTCATGGAGGATGTTTTGCGCCTGATCGAGCGCTCACGCCGACCCTGATGCTACAGAAGACAAGAAGCTTAGAATACCATGTCCCTCATGTGAAGGACAACACCTTCGGGAGGCTTGTCCGCAACCCCACGACAACGTTTGAAAGGTTCATATCACTGAGGCGTCCAACATTGAACGTGCACTGCATGGCCGAGGCTGTCGCAATCAACAACTTCCTGGCGTCTCGACACTCTAGGCGTCCAGCTGCAACATCGACGCCAGCCTCCCAGCCGTCTGCGACATCATCCACGACGTTATCCGAAAAGAGATCAGGAAGCTGCTTCCTGCCGTTAGTTGCCCGGCTTTTATTTTGATTGTTGAGTTTGTTTCGGAACAAGTTCGACAGGCATTTCAACTGGAGACTTCTGCGAGCGAAGCGGCATCTGACGAACCGAGGGTGACTTACGCCACAATGGCACGACAACCGCCACCGGCTGCCCCTTAGTATTCAATGCCAATTCAATGAGACACCCCAATGCCAAAGCATTCCCGACATCGGGTGTAGGTCTGCGCTGAACAAAGTACACCGAGAAAAATGGAGGTGTTGCGAATAGCCGACCGAAAACCACTCTGCTACCACTGCATGAGGCCGACCATGTCTACCGGAGCTGCCCGTACCAATGAATTGGCCTGCGAGGGTTCGTGCCGAACGACCCTTGACCACGTCTCGAGGAGTGACCACGGGACATTAAGGATTATCTTCGGCAGCCTTTGCCCCCGGTGCCGACATTTCCCGAAGCTCCTGATCCCCATCACCTCGACGGAGGTAAACACGACGAAGCAGGTGAGCGGCTATGCAATGACAGCTGATTTGGTGTCGGTTGTCGTCCAAAAACAATACCTGATAATTTGCTGACACCAATTGTCCGTGTCCACTCCACGAAGCATCCAATTTCTAACTTTGAGGGAGAATGCCGCTGAGTGACTTGAAGAACTAGAATGGTTGGTTGTTCTCAAAAGTGGACACCAAGCATCACCCGACTTCACTTTGCCACATGAGACTTACACAAGTTGCAGTGGTCGCGGGATGCAGAAGAAATCGCCATTACGAAATGGAAGTGAAATGGCTTGGACAGCAAACCAACATTGTTGCCAGCCATCAAGTCAACGGTACAGCAAAATGCACAGCCACGTAAGCAATACATGCCCGAGCTTGCTGCACTGATGCAGAAAACTACCAGGAATATTTGCGGATTAGAAGCCAGCCCTGCAGCTTCAGTGCATCAGATGTCGAGTGGCCGCACATGACGTATAATTAGAAAACGGCATCGGTCAGTCAAAGTTGCCACTCGACCAAACTGAACACAGACGTGCCAGGAGCATCATCCGACAACAAGGAGTACAGGTACAACAACTGAACGCCTGACACGAGACTGTCACAGAAAGATCTCGTTATGGAACCATTTGCTAAGAATCAATAATTATGTAATCAAGTGGAATTAAACATATTTCCACTTGCCTTTACGCCTTCAGAGTCTATACACCAAGAATTGTGTTCACTGCACGCGCTGGACCTTTTGAGGACACTCGCATTTCTGACCCTTCAATATTAATGAATAGGACATACCAGACTGGCAAACTGGTTGCATTGGACTGCACTCGTTCCACTTCTCCTGAACACGTGGCGCATCCGAAAACTAACTCCAGTGATGTGAAAATGTTATTTATTAATTCATTCCCTCCAGGGGCCTTTGTAGGCATTGCAGATAGCACACTTAAAACTACACAGATGATAATAACATCGAAGCACACTGACATTAATGAGCACAAAACGGACCAAGCTACGGAAAGTAAGTACTACACTCGTAAGAAATAATTATCTTTAACTTGTTAATTGCAAAAACAAACACACCTCTGAGCATCTAATTTAATAGTATGTGTTGATGCATTGTTATATAGCAGGACACGTCCTATACGTATTACATATTAACGTGAATAGACCCTTTGCCAAACCCCATCAAGCAACAGAACGGTCACCATTTCTTTTCCGGCGTAAAGCACACGTATAGGCCCCAGTTCACGTCGAACGCTAATGCAGCATTCGACTCCAATAGGCGCTGAGCCGAGTTCACAGTCATGGCTGACATAACATTTGTGTCGAACAAATGCCCAAAGTATGAAGGCCTTGGATAATTAGAGTAGTAACTACTGTAATTCGTTTCATCACAATATGGCAAACGGCGAAGGGTATACCGCCTTGGTGAGCCAATATTCCCATTGGAGAGAGGCACATGACAACATATCAGAGTTCTCGTCTGCACAGATTTGTCACACACCTTTACTTTGTCTAACCGATTGGCTCGAGGGGGCTGTGGCGATTTCCGTTACCAAGTTGCGGTGAAACGAAGTATATGCAGCCTACACTTTTGAAAAAGTCTATTGAAGAGACTGCTCTTTGGGCAAGGGGTGAACACACTATGAATCATCTTGTTCACGTAATTAGAACAAGCGAATAATTGACCGACGAATACATTGCATAGTTACGGAGAGGGAAAGAGCGCCAAAGTACGGAGGACAAAGAACGAGGAACACACAGACCGAGCGCTGACTGACAACTTGTTTATTTCTGGAAAACCACCTACCGGCATAAAAACACGCAGACAAACATACATTGGGCCATCGCCTAAGGGCACATGTCACAGCTCTCCAAGAACATGATTTCCTGATCGAAGAGCGCAATCAAGGCAGCACTGACGCACTCATCATTATACTTCGAAATGTAATAAGCCTAGAATATTTCGCGAGGCACCTGCTCGCTGTGCCCTTTTCCAAAAGAGGGAGCACCCCCATCGATCAGAATGAATTGCCAAATTACCCGAAGATGAAGATCTTATCGAAAGTGCGTGTTCTTTGAGCCTATCATTGATGCACCTCCCTGATTGGCCAAAGTACACTCTCCCACAGGACAACTCAATTTTGAACACCACGCTGATCGCGCACGGCACAAAGTCCTTCTTGTGCTTCTTACCACAGCCGAGTTTTTCCGGACGACCCCTATCAACCTTAGCACAGAGACGCCTCGGCTGTGGGAAAAATCACAGGGAGTTTGTGCCGTGCGCAGTCGGCGTAAAGATCGCAGGAGCTTCCTCTCTAAAGTTGCTGTGATTATGTAGTTACCAAGGGCTGAAACAAATTTCTCTAGTCTCTACGTCCGACACATACATTTCGCGTCAATTCTCAGACATTCCAACGTTCAAACAAAACTAAGAGAATGCAAAAATATTATGTTAAAAGCCCTCAAAGTTCTATCGATCCTGGAACACATCCTGGAATCCGAGCACCAGTACGGCGATACGGCTGATGCTGTCTCACAGGCGTTAATCTCCAGATGACCCAGAGCGATCTTGCGCAAAAAGGGTATAAAGTCTTATTCCTTCGTATTTTCACATTATACCTGCGTCAGCGAGCACTAAAATGCCCGAAGTCGTCGGAAAGCAGCTGCACGATCCCGGCTACGGCGCACCGAACAAACTCGCATCCGCCAGCTCTGGGCGCTGCCATCTTACCGATGACGTCACGGCTCTTGTGAGGTCACGTGACGAGTGGTCAGTTTTGCGTACAAAATGGCGGCAACCGGTGGGGTGCCACTTCCGAACTTCCGGTTTATCACTCCAAGCCCCTCTACCTCGTTGGCACACGCGCACAATGATCACTGTGAGTTAAAGGAACCCAGGGTCGTGGCATCCTCTGTTCACTCCCCTTGCTTCGCGATTGGTTCTTTGGTGTTCTTATCATCTAACGCCGGAATTTCATTGGCTGAGGGAGATAATAAGGTGCTCCGGGCCTCACCGCACCCTGCGCTTCTTAAGCTTACTATGCTATAGCAGCATGTCATGTATACAGTGACGGACTCGTACACGCTCCCTCAACGCAACCTGAGCGAAGAATCTGAAGGCTGTCACGTTCTCGAGATTCGGTTAGCGAGCTGCCTCGTCGTAACCTTGCCTGCATTGCACATCGGGGACTTTCCATTCCTTTTTCTTCTGTTCTTCGATGCTAGAGCAGGGTTGTTGGCGTGGCCGGGACGACTCCGCGTTTTGCTAACCACTTCATTCCTCGCGTCATGCAGAAACTAGCAACACGTGCGCGTGTTTTCAGGCTCTTCGCCAATTTCGAGTAATTTGCATTTTCGTCATTGCAGCCAACTGTAAGCCGTTTTTTTTTGTTTTTGTTTTTGTGAAAACGACGGCATAATTTATTAAACATTTTTCAGTGAATTAGATTTGCGATTCTAGTGTAGCTAGTGTCTGTGTGACATAGAGATTAAGCTTAGAATTGGTTTCGTGCTTTCCGGGTTTGTTTTTCTTCGAGTTCGGGAGTGTTTTTTTTATGAGTTTCTTTTCCCTACACGTGCGATACTTCTTTATGAATTTATAGTTTCGAACGAAAAATCTGGATTTCTCGGGGTTTATGTTGAAGCAAATAAAAACGGGCATGGGATTCCCTAAATTCTAGTGAAGGTACGCGCGTGACCGAAATACTTACAAAACGTCTTTGCATCGATTGCAAAATGAGGCCAGCCAACATGTGTGGTTCTGAAGCAAGAAGAAGCCTCTTGTTCAGTTCACTGGGCGATGTAGTCCAGGGTCAGCACAAAATAAAGCTGCATACAAAAATGTTCTTCTCCTAAAGCTTTTTTTTTTTAAGGGTTGTTTGGGTTTTTTTGGTTTCTTATATAAACCGGTTTGGGTTTTTTCGAGTTTATTTGTATTTTTCGAAACCATTAAAAGTCTAAACAAAATACATCGCACTCGTGGTTTATCAGTTTTTTACTGAAGAATTAAGGATGTCGAAAAACCAACTCTCCTTAGGCTTAAATTTTTCTCTTTCTCTCTCTCTCTTCTTTCTCCCTCACTCTCTCGCTCTCTCACGAAATTTGTAACAAGCGCAAGTCACCCCTACGATTTTCGGAAAATGCGAGTATTTAAATGTAAACCATAAGCTTGTTTTTGTTTAGTCATTGTCAGCTTGAGAAACGCCGGCCGGGCTGTTGCTCGTTGTCGTCTACCTTTAGGCTTAGTGATTTGGCACTCAGTTGCACGTGCCAAAATTTAGCAGTCCGGCCCAGCTAGGTTCGCTCTCCTGGGCCCAGGCCCGCCCGCGGTCCGCTAGTTTTGACAGACGGCCCGGCCCGGCCCGAGTCCCAACGCCAATTTCCGCGGGACCGCCGAGACCCGCTCGATTTTCGCCCAGTACGAACAGCTCACAAATTGCGCGGCGAGGCAGATCGCTGGTCAATGCAGTAAGAATCCTTTTTTTTCTGCTATTGTAAAGCGGACAAATCTCTGGGCCTAGGCAGTTCGTTATAAAAATCGCCCCCACGGTCCTTTTTTGCGACCAAGCCCGCGTATCCAAAGAGGACGGAAATAAAAAGGGTAAGCAACAGTAAACAAAACCATGAGGCAAAGTTGAAAAGAAAGAGAAACGTCACGACGGGTTCGAACAAAAGACGGGCAAAGTTCTGAATTGTCCACTCTCGCTGTGTACAACCGATGATCTATAAAAATTCCAGCGTTTTCTTGCGGTGGTCCGGGAGAAATTGCATCCCTAAAGCTGGGGTCGCACGGCTTATAAAAAAGGCAGTCTGCAAACAGATTCGGACGCGAGTCACCCCGAGATACGTGTTTTGAATGCCGCATAGCAATGAGTTCAAGGAGAATTTGTTCGAACCACGGATACTACGGTGACCCGTGTATTCAGACACTGTTTTGTATGACGTCTGAGCAGTGTGACCCCCATACTGTGGACGCACGCACTCGCGTACATACAAAAGGTTCACGTCTACCAGGGTGCGCATTGTGCAGGCGCGTATGTGCGCGCGTTGATGGGGTGAAGCGACTTTGCGATGGCGGCACCGCCGGCGACGAAAATGATTGCCGCGCCGCTGGTGCTTTGGAAGAGCGTTCGGTGCACACACACCGAACAGTACAAGCACATACAAACACATACGCACATGCTTTCAGCATTTGGGTTTCCCCCACTGCGGTCCCTCCCCTAACCACCCTAAGCTTCCAAAAACGTTGCTATGGCTAAAAAAAAAATTACACGAGTACACTTAAGATTGCTTACGTGTAGGAAGGCGAAAAGCAGTCAAGGGTGACGTCTAAGACGACGTCGAGGACGACGCCTAGGACGACTTCCAGGACGACCTTAAAGGGATGCTGAACCGAAATCTTGATTCCACAAAACACGGCGGCAGAAGCGTGCAACGGGATGCTACAAACACCAAAACATCACTCATGCACCGATATCTCGAACGGATGACCCTATTTTTCAAAAAAAAAAAAAAGGAGGCGCATTTGACAGATATGTTTACGTCGTGTTTCTCCGAGAAGAATCGAGAATGAAAGGAAACGGCCTGGCGTCTTCTCCGCCTCACCGCCTTGAGGGGGCGAAGCGAAGAAAGGAGGAAACGAGATATCTTGACGTCACGCGCCTCGTCGGCCTCGTTCAATCTCGACCTCTTTTTCCAAAAATACGGTCGTCCGTTCGAGATATCGCCTTACGAGCGGTGCTGTAGGGACTGTAGTGTCCCGCCTACCGCTCCTGCATTGTTTTCTGAGATCCGAATTTCGGTTCACCATCCCCTAAGTCGAGAAAGACGCCTATATGACGACATCTAGGACGACCTCTAGGACGACGTCAAGAATGACGCCTAGAGGACGACGTTTAGGAATTCACTTTGATTCCTCTTAAGTCGCTTTGTCATCCTTCTTAATTTCATTGCCTCTAATTCACCTGAGTGGTCACGTAAACGTTTTAGTACCTTTAGTGTCGCCGACGTGTTTTTGCGCAAGGACTTTTAAGGTCGACTGAACGATGAGACATATAAGGCTTTCGCTTTATAAAGTAACGGCAGGCTTGCCGTAGTGCAGTCAAGTAATGCAAGGCCCGTGCCCGGCCAGGTCCCTTTATAGATGTAGCCGTGAAGCCCGAGCCCGTCCCGCGGGTTGGCCCGTGCCCGTGCGGACCTCGAAGGTGACAGCGAGTTTGAGAAAAGCGTAAGCAAAACTAGGGTGGTGTCACTGCTCAGGCGCCGAGTACAAACCGCGTTTTCGATTGGCGCATGGCAACGACGTACGCGTACGCTATGCTGAAACTCCGTTTGTGTACGCTTTTCTAAAACTCACCATTTATCGGCTCAGGCTGCGATATCATCGGCTACGCAGCGAAGGTAGGATGTCGAGCGTTGCCACGTTCTGCTTTTTAAGATGTCGGGGATTACAGAGAAGCATATTTTGATTCACTATAAACCCACGCGTAAATCTTTTTTTTTAGATAGTTTTTTTTTTTTTAGTGCTCCGACTTTCTTGCAATTTTTGTCCGGTTTTTTAAACATGTGCTCCAGCCTTCAGACAGAGTTCCAAGTTCAGAAGCACACACGCATTAATTATCCTATTTTCGCACCATAATTGATTTCGTAACGTTTGTCTTATGCATACCTCCGGCAGTGGTCGACAATAACACGCAAGTCCGACTAAGTAAAGAATACTTTTGGTTCGGCCTAATTTGTCCTCGTTTATTACGCGCTTTTTACGCGTCCTTTACGAATCAATCCCAACTAGCAAATCTTCAAGCCCTTCTGTTACCACATGAAATGCCAGGGTGTAGGACCACGAAGGAAGGACGATCTTCGAACCTTTTCATTACTCGTTGGACCGACTTTTGTCGGTGAAACGCCCCACACTTTGTTGCACCTTACGATGGCCCGTAAAGGACGCTACGAGCCACCGGAGCCAATGCAGAGCTGCGAGGGTGTCACGGGTCCTTCCAGTTGGGCGGAAAGCGATGCGGGGAGCGCGAAGTCACGAGACAAGCCACGAACTATGGATTGGCTCGTGTGGCTGGCAGCGTCCATCGCGGTACACATCGTGAGGTGAAACCGAGTATAGCTGTGTTGGGCGGAGTATATACGTCGCCTTTGATTCATCGGGTGAGTTATGAATAACTTGCGCGATTTACTTCTCTTGATACCGCCATCGGAGTACACATTTTGCAGCTTCTTCTACCGCCACTAGATGGCTTTGACATTTTGTAAAGTATCTATAAGGTGTTTCTGAGCGCTGTTATGTCGTAAACCAATCCCCAAATATATGCGAATGGACGAAATGCAATAAAACTTTGTCATATAAAGGCGTCTTTGGGTGGTTCGTCTGTCATATACTCAAACTTCATAAATTTAGGTTAGCGAGAATAATTCAGTCCAAACGATTTTGTTATTCCTAAAAGCCCAAGAAAAAGTTGTCCGGTTGATGATGCTATACCATATACGCTCGAATCAAAAACATTTTTTTTGCCTACATTTATTTTTAGAAGTCTACACTCAAGAAATTTAAATTGATAAGTGCACCCCTAAGAACCCTTCTGGGAAAAGTTTGATTTGCACCATTTTTTTTTTTTCACGCCCGAATATGTTAGTGTGGTTGTGAGGAGCAGACGTTTCGTTACAGTGAAAACCGAGGCGTCCTTAGAACGCTGACCAGGTGTTAAGAAGGAAGAAGGCCCATTTTTATTCACGGCGCATCTTCGAGTACCTGCAGTTCCGACAAATGTAGGCCAAGGCCGGTAGCACTGTGATCCAAATCTCTGTTCAATGGACATCGCGGTTTGCTGCGACTCGCTTTCCTTTTGGGCTACCTCTTTTTTTTGTTTTTACCGGCCCTGTTTTTTGCACGTTCAAATTTGTTTTGATTTCTAATTCTAGGCAGAAGGCTAAGACCTTTTGGCTTTAGTGTCTTTGTTCGCACAGGCCATAAATCAGCGCCATTCACAGTTCACGCAACCACTTCCGACATTGCAGGTTATTTCTTTCTTTTTTTTATGACGACGACATTGTTTATTGCCAGCCTTGCTCAGATAGATTGTGTAAGATAATAAACTCTAATTCAATTGAAGAATGTATATTTATGGTGTTTTTGTCGTCAATAAATATTTAAGGAAGACTTTGACTAAATAAAAAACTGCAAAAGCAAAAATTCAAAACCTTTATTTATTTATTTATTTATTTATTTATTTTGTCAGAACTATGCTTATATTGTACATCTATGTAGAAAAATGTAGCTGTGATTAATTGTGGAGTTTGATCCACCCCAAATTAAAAGCGAGTAAAAGGCATGGATGATTGTGTTTCTTTTCTGAACAGATGTATTTTTATTAAACCATATCAGTGACTCGCAATTCTTTTTTTCTTTTTTTATTAAAAAAAACGTTACGTTGTTTTAAAAGCAATTTTGGACCGACATGCTGGTATATTTTTGGACTGACATCACGTAGATATGTTCAAAAACAAAGATAACATGAAACTCTACCTTAATAGTAGACTACCGTATCGCGCCTCTCTAGTAATATTAATGTTTGCAGTGTGTTTAAATTTGTTTTGACTAGTTGCACAAAACTTATATATAAAAAAAAACTTTTTTTTATATATACAGGGATTTTAACTGGCAACGTTTGCAAGTCAGTCATCTTTGAGGAACCGTTTCCCGCGAAAAGTATTTACGCACTCCTGTTCACGCTAAAACACTAATCCCGTTTGGAGTGAACGAGTTTCTTTCCGGATATCAAACGCGCGCTCTCACACTGAACATCTGCGGGTAGAAACCGTAAACGACATTCGCTACTAAATAAGTTTGTCGCTCGTGGACGGAACAAGTAATTTCCACGCCAGAACAGTAGCCTACGAGAAGGAGTACATTCGCAGCTATTAACGCATGTCTGTTATTCTAGATGTGTATTTATTTCTGGCGATAAAGCCAATTACTTCAAAACGTTTCAAAGAACTTTGCCTCAACACTTTAGAAGTGGAAGATTTAAAAAAATTCAAAAGGGCTTGTTTTTCTTTCTGTATCAATTTTCACCGGGGCATTAAATGGAAAGTCGGAGTTTAGCGCAGTTAGGACCAATTCATCCCCATCAATACATTCAACCAGTAGACTCTTCCATTTTTAGAGCGCAACTCTTAGGCGCCCGTTTCCGGGTTGAGCGGCGTCGGTGTCGGCGTCGGCGTCCGCTTAACCGCGCGTTGCACTATGGGACGTTCCTCATAGTTAAATAAATTTAGCGTCATGTTACACGTGACGTCACGCTAAATTTATTTAAGAAAATGTGCTGCACTCTATAGTAAATCAGCCTAATTATTATTAGAGCGTCTAGTAACATTGACTTGAATGTAGCACGGACTTCAAGAATAATGACATCCGAGGTCGGAACAATATTCGACGATGATATCATTCTCTTGTATGTTCTTCTGGCAGTGATATTACACACAGTCTGACATTTTGATAATTAAAAATTAAAACCGACCAATCAAACTTCAGTTTTGATTCACAGATAAAACTAGCTTGCTGAACTCATACGCCACCTTGACAGGAAGCAACACTTCTTTCCGGTGTTATCGTTTTCTCTTGCCTTTCTTTCATCAATACATTTAATTAGACAGTACCAAATGCTTAAATGCCTGAGGCACTAATCGATATTATTTTAAATTTCTCTTTGTGCATTCACCTAAACGTGGTTTGTAGGAATCTCTGTCCAGCTATAATGTGACAACTAAACCAAACTTCTGAAGTTTCTGCCGTGGTTACGGCGAGACTCAATGGACCTTTTTCACATACCGACGGCACCAGGCGGTGGCTGCACGAACTAAAAATCGAGGAAGGGACCTACCTGCGCTACCAATCGATAATGGGAGCTACGCTACCAGTTTCTTCGTTCTCTGAGCAGCGGGGCGTGCCCAACGCGCCGTCCAAGTGGGGCATCCATGGCGTCCACTTAAACGTCGTGTTATTCTTTCCGTCCGCTTTTTCTTTTTTTGCGTAACACAATTATATGTATGCTGCAATTACGTTTTATACTCGCTGATCTACAGCCTCCTTCCGAATTTCCTCGATTTGTGGTGCCAACTTCCGCCGCTTGGCATCGGGCGCTCGCGCGTGCGCAGAACGCTTCTCGGAAAAGGTCCATTGACCTGCAGTGAGACGGAACACGAATACTGCCGTAGCTTCCCCATCATGGCCAGACTGTCCCGCTTAAGCTACGTGGCACAACAAATTGTTGAAACCAAACTGTGTAGGTAGACAATGCAACACGCTTGCACCTCACTTAAACCATTTTGATTGAGCTACGCTCAGTGAACTTTGAAGTCAGCACGTCTGTATATTATCTGCGTCGAGGTCCAACTGAGAGTAAAGTTTATGTAATAAGTTTATGTTATATAGTTAGATATGATAATTATATGTAAGTGTCAAATTGGAAAGTACAAGCGAAAACCCATTCGCGAGTTTTAAAACGGCGAACGGCCAAAAGCTTTGAGCACGCAAAACAAAAAACCGTCGTCGCCATGCGCCAATACATTACGCGGTTTGGGTTCGCGGCGCATGCACAGTGGCAACCACGATGTTCTCTTTTTGCGTACGTTAAGCTTTTGGGTACTCTATTCTAAAAGTCGCCTTTATTACCTGAAGTGCACGGATGTAAATTGACGAAACAGTGAATCGGAAATCAGAGTGTGCTACAAACAAAATTACTTTTCGGAAGAACAGACGTGTATCCTTTTACAATGCTGTACGTCGTGTGTGCCTTGCACCCACACCGCGTACTGCAAGTGCTATACCAGGCCGCCTTCTTAGCGCGACACAGACACACGTTCGTTGCGCCAAAGACAACTTCTGCCAACACCGGACTGTGCAACTGTTTTCCCGGGCATATCCGTGTTAGGGTGTTAGGACTGGTTCAGGTATTCGCTTTAGTTATATTGCGTTGCGTCAACGGGACTTTTTTTTTTGTAAGATTTTGCTTAAGCATATTTTGTCTCCCCTGAGTTTTGCTTCCCGCTGTCGCAATTTTCGCAGGGCGCCGTCCCTCATGACCAACATTGTAGGCCCCTAGCTTTGCGTGTGTTTCGTCTGTTTTTATTTATTTATTGTTTTACAATTTTTGCCACCGGTAGTATGGGGCATAAAAAGCAATGAAAACCAATACAACGGAATAATGCCAATGTGTTTTGACGGGTGGTAGAACGTTGGGCTGCCCTCCTGTTGTAGTTCGCAGAAAAAGAAAAAAAAAAAACAGGCAGCGCTTGTTATTCCAAAAAGGCCCATTGAGCTTCACTACAACCCATACGACGGCCTCCAGATAAATAGCAACTCGCCCAGTGAAAAAAAAGAAAACAATGCCACAAGTGCATTCATCAACATAAATGAGTGTATTAGATGGTACAATAATTTATAAACTCTTACTTCCGACTAATATATATATTTTATAAGTACAGCTATGTTTATTGCATAAATCATATACTATGGTGTTATGTCCATTGTAGCATCTCGTCGTAAGCGGTCGTAAGAGGTCGGGACGCGGTCGATGGTGCTCAAAACGCAAATGCCTAAACAAGCCTTTAGATACTTGAGTTCGGAATCACTACAGCCGGGGTCACAGTGCTTATACATCATACAAAAAACGGTCTGCATACAAAGTTGAACGCGAGTCACCGAGATATTCGTGCTTCGAATGCCGCATGGAAATGGGGTCAAGGAGAAAACTTGGCACGCGGCATTCCAACCACGGATATTGCTGTGACTAGGGTTTGCAGACTGTCTTTTGTATGATGTATGAGCGGTGTGGTCCCAGCTTCAGACACAGGGGTTGTTCCATGATTCGTCACTATTATGAGTGTATTTGAAGTTTAGTGTGCAAACTTCTACAAGCTTGAAACGCAACATACATTGACTGCGTTACATTGAGAGCCGCGGTGACGCCAGTTTCGCGTCTGCTAAGGTCTTCCCGCTAACCCGAAAGCTCCGAAACCTGTTGTCACCAAGAAGCTTCCTTCCTTCAAAAAAATACGATAGGAAAAAAGAAAAGAAAACCGGCAGAGAGAAAATGTTTGAACGTCTATCGGCTTACCTCTCACTCTCTCCTTTTTTATATCTCCCTTACTTTTACTCTCTCTCTTATAGCACTGCACAGAATCACAAAGAACGTGGTACACTCCGTTCACCGCCAAAGCTGACAGCGCGGTGGAAGCTACCTGCTCGTTGCACCGGTCATCCGTCTTCCCCACGTGACCACGCTCCCGCCTTATGCCCACGCGCAGAGGGCGGGATCCGGTGATGATAGGCAGACTGTCTGTTGGTCCGGCCTGCCCGTACCTTCCACCGCGCTGTCAGCTCGGTGTTGAACGGAATGTAGCGTGAGACGTTTTCGCCCCACGTCCGGTATGCACGGACCCGTCTCGTACGTGAGCCGCCTGCGAACGCCGTGCAGGAAAGGACCGCGCAAGCGTCCAAAAGAAACCAAAAATAAGACGGGTTCTCGGGGCTTTCAGGAGAGATCGGAGCGGAGGGGATGCCACCGTCTCGGCGGCAGAATCGTGCTCGAGTAAATAGTATACAGTGAGTTCGCTCTAATACGCGGTGACCGTCGAAGCAATTACCAAATGTTCGATGCTCTGCGCGTTGTGTCTGACGGCAGGTTCCAAAACTTTGCCGCCGCCATGTAAAAAAATAAAAAATCTGCGGTCGATTTGTTTGCGGAGTTTTGCTATTCAACAGCCCCGTTTATTTGGGAATAGCCTGCGCCGTTCAAAAATTAAACTGGCCTCGATCATTCCGATAAAGGCGAGAAGCTCATAATCTGTCGTGCGTGCGTTATGCATGCGTTATGATTACTTATGGGAAGCTTTGGAAACGGCGTATCTTGGCTCACGCTCTTTCCTCTTGGCTTTGACCCATGCCTCGATGGCGACCGAATGTTTGTTGTTTCTTCGTGTTTTCCTCGTGATTTCGCGCTCCGCACAAGAGCAGGCACGTTCCTACGTGTGTGGCAGTCTGAGGCTTCTACTACCACCGTGCTGCTACCCACAACCATACCCTCCTATATGCTCACAAGCCTGGCAGATCGCCACGATCGAGAAGCGGCCGCCGAAATGGAAAAGGTGGAGCGGCAGACAACAGATAAGAGGAGAGCCACGTGACTGGCGCCCCGCTGCGGCGAGACGCCGAAACACACTTCTCTCTAGCGAACAAGTGAGTTTCGGTTCCTCGCCGCTGCAAAAGCTGTGCGCCGACGTCCAGGCTCCCCGAAAAATGGCTCTTTGATGTTCTGTGCTACCAGATCCTAGCGCTCCAAACCTGCGACCGGGCACGCTGTGGCTCCGTTGTCGAACGGCCAGGCCTTGTGAGTATAGAGGAGGTTATGAAACAACGAAGTCCTAACGAGTCCCTTTTCGCAACGCAGGAGGCCACTCGGCACTCCATTTCCGGGTTTTATTGTGGGCGCCGCCATTTTGTTGCCTAGTGCGGAGCGGGCTCAAACGGCGTTACTTACGATTAAGAAATGCTGCTGCTCTTAGCTGTACAGGGTGTTTCCGAGCGCAATTCGGTCGTAAAAGCAATTCGTGCAAATAAACCAACGGATGAACTGCCCTGAAACTTTTCAGATAGCTGTATTTAGGTGGTGCATTTATCACGCTCAAATTTGATGCGTGTAGGTTTCAGGAAAGAAACAAAATAGCCCAAAACAACTTCTTTCTTTTCTGTGCACAGGGAGGAAAACAGCGTTGACAATGCTACTCGCAGATATGGCGAAACATCAAGCGAAAAACGTGGTGAAAGGAATACTCGAAAACAAACCAAATAGATCCGAGATTGCGTAGTGCCATCTGTGTGTAGCAGCGTCAACCAGACGGTGTTTGCCATTTTCCTTTCTGATGAAAAGGAAAATGTTTTTCTTAGATTTTCTTATATTTAGACGAAAAAATATAATGCATACGTATTCTTACATGCTGGACCAGTGTGAAATAGAACGGAAATCTGAAATTCGGGATCTCGGTGTGTTATTTATTTATTTTATTTATTTGAGAATATTGCCGGCCAACTTTCGAGGGCCAAGGCATGATAGACAACATCAGAAACCATCAATGAGTCGAATGAACAAACAGCAGTTAACAAGCAGCTTAGTCATTGGTGACAGAAAACAATTCATCAACTGCACTCGCAAATAAAGCGGTAGAAGCAATCGCCGTCACACTTGGTGACAACTCATTCCACTCACAAACAGAACGAAGAAAAAACGAACGTATCTAAAAACATTTTTTCTACAGCGGAACTCAAAGAGCAAATTCTCGTGCTTCAACCTTGTATCACGACTCGCGTTGTACTGAAAATAATCATCAAAATTTAACCCAGCTTTATTATGAGTTATATTATGCATACATTTCAAACGCTTTACTTTCCTTCGACATGATAATATCCTCCGGAGGTGGTATACAACGGTGACACGTGTGAATCTTTGCCATATAAGTTGTAAATAAACCTAAGTGACTTTTTAAGGCCTTCCAATTGGTCAATGAGTGATTGCGAGTGCGTGTCCCATACAACATCAGCATAGTCCAGCAAAGGACGAATCAGCGATTTATAGGCCGTCAGCTTTGTCGCAGGAGTAGTGACACATTTCCCTACGTAGCGACCACAATTTACTTGACGCTTTTGTGACAGTCTGCTCAATATGGCTAGCTCAGCTTAAGTTGGACGTGATAGTAACACCCAGATACTTCTATTTATTAACTACTTCTAAGGCATTTGAATGAATAGAATAAGAAAAAAGATAGGCACCTTCTTTAGTGTAACTGACATCTGCACACATTTCTTGACATTCAGACCCATTTGCCATTTTTGACACCACAATAAAATCATTTGAATACTCTCCTCTAAGCATTTTTGGTTAGATACACAAGATATATTTGAAAACAATACACAATCATCAGCAAACAAAACGGCACTGTATCGAGGGCTTATCAACTCGCAGGTCATTGATAAAAACCAAAAAGAGCAACGGTCCGAAGTACCGAGCCCTGGGGCACTCCAAGAAGACCAGGTAACTCTATTAATTCAGCATTGCCTACAAGAAATTCTACTCTTCGAATGGAAGCACATGTCAATGCTGTTGTTGCTTCATCATTGAAGATGCTCAGCATGGTGTCCAGAATTGCACGGGACTTGAAAAACCCGCGCGCTGCAATAGTACTGTATAAGTGTTACGTCCGCTCGACATTGGAATTTGCATCAACTGCGTGGAATTCATTGACTTTGCCTAGACAGAGCGCATTGAAGGCGTGCAGAAACGCGTTATCCGTTCGATTAACGACCGACACCTTGGTACAAAGTTTTACTGTGATTATAACTGGCTACTTTGTAAATTGCGAATGACCACCCTTGCTAAGAGAAGAGATAATCGAGATCTGTTATTTTTGCATAAATTATTGAACGACGGAGTAGCTTGCCCAGGTCTGCTAACCGATATAAGCATTCGCGTACCATCTCGCTCCTTGAGATATCCTGAACGTTTTTGGTGTTCCCAGACACTCTAACCTCTCGCCTCTCACAAGAATGATGGCCTTGTATAACTATTTTGCGTCACCTGCAAAATATGTCTTTATGAATTTTAGCGATTTTAAAAACATAGTAATAGGAAAAATGGCATAGGGCATTTGCATTTCAATATCGTCTTTGTACTTTTATTATTGCAGTGTTCGCATTACTTGTTTCGTTGTGAATGTAATCTGCATGGTGTACCACTGGTAAGGCGTTTAGCTGTTGGTGGGCATCCTCAACTCAAGAATAAATAAATAAATAAAATAGACCTAAATTATTTTTCTAAAACCTACACTCGCAAATATTTAGTATAATAAATGCACCTACAAAAAGACGCCTTTCTGAAAGGTTTCAAGGTGGACCGGTCGTTGGTTAATTTATACAAACTTTTTTACACCCGAATAGCACTCAGAAGTACCCCGTAGATGCGGGGTCAGGATCAGGTCAGGCGATATTGGTTCGCCCCGTCGGGGACTGTTTTAACATTCGTAGAGGACGGAAAAACGTTTTCCCGCGACTTTGAAGAAAGCTTCAGATAACTGGCAGCGATAACTTTAAGCGTGCAGCATTACGACTGACGCGTTCATTACTCCGAAAGGTGGATCATTTAATTGTTCCAGCCGGGGGTCACACCGATTAACGAGGCATCGACGGCTTTCACACAAAATGGTTACCCGCACGAAATTCTGAGTGTGCGAAACACCACGATAATTCTTCGTTTGACGTAGACATCTGAATATTTGACTCGTCGTTCGCTCAACACTTTCCGTAGATGAGGCTGATTAGCACTACGAAGCTAGGTCCCTAACCCTAAAATCCCTTCTCAGTAATTTTTTAGATCCGGAGCATCTCTTGCTCGGGTCTATGTCCCGCGGCCTTGTAGTCCGCACTCACACTACGCACGCGCAACTCTCCTCCTTCCCTCTCTCCAACAGCTGCGTGTTACTCTCTCCGCTCTCTCTCTCTACCAGCTGCGTGCACTGCGCGTGCGTTCGCTTCTCCTCACACCGCGCGCGCACGCGCAACTCTCCTCCTCTAGTCTCCTCTCCTTCAAGTGTGAAAAAAAAATAAACGGCGAGCGGCGAGCGTTCCAAGTTTCTCTGCCGCGAGCCGCGACGAAGGCTCGCGTAAGGGATACGGCTAGGGCAGTCGGTGGCGCCATCTCTCGACGTCAGCACGCAACTGACTCTTTCCTCGGAACCAACACGATGCTCCGCATCACCCCATGGTTCCCCTCGGGAAGATGGTGTAATTTTTTTTGTAGCGTGAGCTACACTGGCCGAGGTTGAGCAGTTTCGCGTGGCTCTCATAATGAGCCATGCTTATTATGCGAGCCGTGCTCATTAGGCGTGCTCATTATGCGGAGCGCGTGGCGCCGTGCGCCGTGCGCCGTGCTTATTATGCAAAACGCGGCGGCGGCCGCCGCGCGCGAGAAACAAACATAATAAGTGCGTCAGAGTAACTCTCTGGGATTGAAAATATGGTGCACGTGTTGTTTGAATCACGGTCGTTCAGAATCATGGTGGAAGAGTGCGACTAGCGGAACGATCGACATAATCCGTACGCTAAGCGCCGAGGGCCGGGAATCTGCCGTCCGAGTGGTTACACTCTGTCCGAGCAAAACAGCTAGAGTTGAGCGGCGCATTCGTTTCTTACATCTTTCTGCATGATCATGATCGAAACATCACGTGCACCCTACTTTCTACCACGAAGGGTTACTACACTTCACTGTTACGTGCTTATTAAAACCACATACTAACATATCAAAACAGTTTCTCACTACCACCGTTAAAATATTATTTTCGGCTTCTGGTTAGCCAAGAGAGCATGCCGAGTCCACTTTTGCGTCTGGTGCATGCCCTGTCTCTGCCCGCGCCTCCCATTGACCAAACTCTCGGTATACACGGCTCTGGAGGAGGCTATGGTAGTACGCACAGTCGCATCTCAACTTGTCACGCGTGTAGAAGCGTGCCTGCTTTGGTGCGGAACACGATCACCAGGAAGATACAAAGAAACAGCAAAACTTCGAACCCCGCCGTAGCCCATGTCGGAGTTAAGACGCTAAGATGATGAGTCAAGACACGCCGTTTCACGCGTTCTAAGCCAAAAAAAAGAACGAAAGAAAGAGAAGCGCCGCGACGCCAGATATTTTGACATTACCACCCAGAGGTATTAGACCCTTACCATAACGGCAGAGCTGTGTATAGAGAGAGTTTGGTCAATGGGAGGAGCGAGCAGAGGCAGATTGTGTGCCAGACGCAGATAGAGGGCTTGGCATGCTCTTTTTGCCAATGAGAAGCCGAAAAGAATCCCCTAGCGGTGGCAGCGAGAAACAGTTTTAATAAGATTGTAAGCGTTAAAGGAAGTAACTCTTCACGGTTGAAAATATGGCGCAGGTGATGTTTCGATTATGATCATGCAAAAGGACGTAAGAAACGAATGTGCCGCTCGAACTCTGTTTTGCTCTGACAGAGTGTGACCACTCGGACGGCAGATTCCCGGCCTTCGGCGCCTGGCGTACGGATTATGTCGATCTTTTCCACCGCTTTATGTCACGCTTTTCCACCATGATTTTGAATGACCGTGATTGAAACATCACGTGCACCAGTTTCTTAGTCACCGAGAGTTGCTCCGACGCACTTGTTCATTTTGTTTCTCGCGACCACCGCCAGGGTAATATTTCCGGCCTCTAGTTGGCCACATTCGAATTTGTGAAGACGCCTTGGAGCGCGCTTAGCCCACTTTCGGCCAATGGCGCCTCTTGATTTGCCTCCTATAGACCGACACGTGGAGCGACTCTGTTTACCAACACGCCGCAAGGCCGCGCATGCGCGGTAGCTATGTGGGCAAGAGCAGCCCGGCTCTCCGTGTTTTCGCCATTGCGTTCTATGGCGTGCGCTCGTTGTTGTCGTTTTAGGGACGCTTGTATCTTTACTTGTGCGTCGTATTTCCTGAGAACGTATGTCGTATCCTATGCCCGACTATTTGAGCTCGCTGCCCGAGCCTGAACGGCAGCGGTATCGAAACAAACTGTGCGGTGACGGCGTTGCCTTCGACGATCCGTATGCCGTAAACAAGGCCTGCTGGACTTCCGACGTAAAGTTGCTGCCACCGAAGTCGACGGCTCATGTCGTCGTTTATTTAGTTTTTTCGCCAAGCCAGTTCACGGCCGACACGGTGCAGGCGTGCAAGTCTCTCGAGGCCTACGATTACTTCGAGTCGGTTTCCGCACTGCCGGCGGGATCAGCAGTCTGTGGGTCTGCGGAAGTGTGTGTATTCATTAATTGATTAAATACACACAGCGTCTTCAAGTCAAGGTATGATATTTTTCCTACCCTCATGACCACAAGGCATGACAAGCAGTAACGCTTTGTCCTTTCTGCAGTCTTGGCGGTAACACGTTACAAGTAACGGCGTTGCCGGTAACGCGTTACTTTTTTTAATAACGTAGTAGCCTACTCGTTACGTTTTCGACACAGTAACGGGTAACGTACTTACGTTACTACTTCAAGTAACGTAGTTACGTTACTCGTTACTCCTTCCCAAGTCTTAAAGAAATTACACTTCAATTTTTTCCGTGTTTTAGGCGTCAAGCCATGTTTTTCTTGGCGTTTTTTCTCGTGAGTATTTAGGTGAAACCGTAAAACGAGATAAAGTAATTATGTTCAGTTTCTGCACGAACATAATGTTTCTTGATATATGACATTATCGTCAAAACAGTAAAATGTGCTAAATCTTAATTTATAAAAAAGTAACGCAGAAGTAACGTGCGTTACTTTTTATCGGTAGCGGTAACGGGTTCCTTTTATTTTTAGGCAACGTAGCTCGGTAACGCGTTACTTTTATTTGCAAGTAACGAGTAACGTACTTAGTTACTTTTCTCCGGTAACGCCTACAACACTGCCGTTCTGTCGCCGATCCTCTTCTGCTGGGTATCACGGGCGTAGCGAGCCTCCGACGAGCGCTTGGCCGATGCTTTGTGCGCGAACACACATGGGAACAAAATCCCGGTGGTCTTGATCAGGCAACGCTTTCCCTGCACATAAGCAAGCCTCGGGACGGAGATTGAAATGGAAGCCGCACTTGCCTTCAAGAAAGTGTTTGCCGCACAAACGGTCGTTCGCGCGAGGCGACGATTCTTTTCGATCCACGGATATTATCCACCTTTTATGCCTTTCAGAGTCTGCCGGGAACTTGTGGAAACTCACTCCGCTACTTTTCTTGTAGATTTCGGTGCAATTAAGAGCAACACAGCTTCGCGGCATGCTGAAATGCTATGACGCCCATGCGAAACGTGCGCCCTTTTGCCCACACCCTGCCACACCCCCCGGCTCCGGCGCGATCGCAGCGCCGCCGCAGCTCCGTGACGTCAAGCCCGCGTGTCGGTGTATACTTCCCAATGAAAGGCCAAACTCTCTCTATTTCTCTCTACACGTCTCTCCCTAGAGGTGGTGGCATAAATCCAGCATTTTCTATATTGTTTTGCAGAGTCGAATCTAGCCGAGTTCGGACGTCGAAAGGTGTTGTTGGTTCTCCAGCACTACACAAAAAGATAAAAGCTCAGCGAGGGCACCACGAATAGTGCGAGGCCCACTCAGGTGAGCTTGTGCTATAGCCAAAAGAGGGCGCCTCAGTTTCTTCGAAGCTTCAGCGCAGGAGGACTATGCAGAGCGCAAGTTCGTCTGCTTCTTAGACATGGATTGCGACGATGTTGGAACGCCGAGCTCTTATTGGCTGATTGAAACAAAAATAGAGGGTATACCTCAAGGCATCACATGGCATGCAGGTCTAACCCACTATCCTTTCACAAGGCCAATCAGAGTTTGGCGTCGTTGTGACGTCACCGGAACTCCTGCGCAAGATGCAGACGAAAGAAGAGAAAGACGAATTGCAAGAAAATGTTCTAGGCATTTTCTTTCCAAAGCGTGCACCGCCCCTACAGTCCGATCCGTAAAAAGGACGTCGCTACCTCCAAGGTGCGCCAAGTGCGCCTTTGGTAGGGACTTCACGTGGGCACCCTTTCTTAACGAGATCATTTTCATTACTTCGCACAGACGCCTGTCGCGTCTGAGGTAAGTGAGCTTTCAGATAACCCTTCCACATTTCACCGCTCTAGGCGGAAAAGAAATGCGGCCAGGCTACTGGTGCGACTTTCATCCCGATGGCACGATGCCATTAACGTGTGTAACACATCCGTGATTACACGAAGGCTGCTGCCAGCATTTGGCACAGCTTTGTGTTGCGGCTTTTCTTCTTTTTAGCTCCAGGAATCGTTTTCGAACTATTGTTAGAAACACAGTGTATAAGACCAATAATCACATTACAGACGCATCTTTAAAAAAATAGCTCTTAATGAAACTGATAAGGTCGTGAGAAATAGAATGTGCGTCGTGTTTTTAGCTGTTCTGGGCTTTTATTTATGAGATCTTTTGAGATCGAGAATTACGCTAAGTTCCGGTACATTTAGCGGAACTTAGCGATGAAACGCTTTCAGTTAAATTTACCGCAGCGTAAAATTGCAAGATTTAGCGTTTTACATTTTTTTTACTTGTGCGTTACACTTTTACGTTTCACTTCTGCTAAAACATGTTTTTTTTAAACTCTACCCTATATACACGTCTTATATAAAAAAAGCCAAGGAGCACTAATTGCGCCTTAGCGTATATATATGAGCATATCGATGGTCCTGAAAACTGTGAAGAATTTCTGTGACTGTGAAGACCGAATGAACAGTTAGAAGGGCACGGTTCAAGAAAATAAGACCCCCGCCCCCCTTTCCTTCTGTTTGTAACTCAGGATTTTTTTTTTAAATTAGTATCACCGAAAGAGAATTAACATGTCTCGTTATTAAATTTACACATATATATCAGCTTCCATAAGATAATGCTGACATAAAAATACTTTAAAAAATTACCTACTAGTTATGGCGAATTATCGTAACACGTTTTACTTCTCGCTTTAACACCTGAAGCGAAAACCTTCTGGTAGGCAATATCAGGAGAAAATGGGTTCTACATAAGTCACACGAACATATATCTGACATTACAAAATTTTGCATTGAGGGAAAGACAATGAATTTATTTTTATTGGAGAAAATTTTTGTTCTTAATATTTTTAAATTCAATTCCGATTATTCTCCGAATATCTGACTGTTCAAATCGGCATTTCTTCATACGTCTTAGACTGTATTTCAGTTATACGATAGTAACATGAAAGCAAAGTTCAAATGTGATATTTTGTTTGGCGCCTTATGTGCCAAGCGAGAGCTATTACTAATATTAGACAAAGTATAAAATTAGCCGACAAAACAGGAATGTAAAGATTACCAAGTCTCCTACCTAAATAGCCCTCAGGACACTCTTGAAAACGTCATTAATGCATATTAACATCTTCACTTCTCTGAATGCAATTTTCAAGAGAAAATTAGGACCCTACAAACAATATTCACCTGTAATATAGCTTTTTTGTGTTTTTGTTTTTTTCCAAATGTTGAAAGACATTTGGCAGCGAACGAATAACACCGTAAAATATAAATACCTCGTTCAACAAATTTTATACAACGTCCCTCCAGACCCCACATAAAATTTAGGAGAAAATGAATTTGTTGCTTAAATGTTTATCAAATATGGCTCATAGTAACACCTTGATATGTATAATACACCCCACTGCACATATTTGTTTCTTTCAAAGATATCTTTTTTAAGAAAGATGAAAAGGAACCGAAAAACAAAATTAATTGTGGTCAGTAGCGAGTAAACACGTGGAAAATATGACGTGAAGCGCGAATGCCAATCATACAACACGGGGCCCTTGCTTGAATAGATTTGCAATTTAGAAATACACGACCACGCGGTTTGAACATTGCTTCTTTTCGTTATTCCAGGGTGTACGGACACATGACATCCTATAATAATATAATAATAATATTAATAATAATAATAATAATAATAATAATAATAATAATAATAATAATAATAATAATAATAATAATAATAATAATAATATTAACAAGTATAGTAATGTTTAATAATAATAATTTTATTGCACGAACACAAAACCAGGCACAGACACTGGTTCATCAATGCAATCTAGGGGCTTGTATGATGAACACCACCTTGATGAGCATGCTGCTCGTGAAGTGAAACAGAAAATCACAAATTTTAACGAAATTTTCTTCCGGAGACACTTAAATAACAATAAAAAAATAAAAGTTAATTTCATATGATTACTGACACTATATGACACCACATTACCACCGAACCTAAAGCAGAGATACACAAAACATCACTTTTTTCTCCCGATCGGTCTTGAGATGGACCTTAGCAAACACTTGAAAGCTTTCTTTAATTTTTGCACCGACTTTATGTAATGTAAGTCTTCGTGAAGCTCATTAAATATCTTTGGTACGTAAAAATATCCTACGCTTTCTCCATAACGCGTTCTTCTTCTGGGCACTTCAAACCGTTGATTGTTCCTGAAAGACCTAGACATATTTTTGGGATTCTTAAAGGAACTGTCCCAGTAGAGCCTGGTGATAATGGTGTGCTTGAACAAAGTGTCAAAATTAGGCAACTGAAAAGATTTGAACAAGTTGTCTTCTGCAAGAAACTCCGAGTTGTAAGCTACGCTTCTCAGTATACCTTTCAAGATACCATCGATCCTGGTATACCATCATTGGGACAATTTCGAAATAAAGTAATACCATACCTTAAGATATTTTGTCCCAATGTCTGCATAGTAACTATACTAATCGACATCGGGACGAACCCTTTACTAGAATACAATAGACAGGACACTCTTCTCATTATTTTGCAAATATTTGCCATCTGCGTGTTCCAGGATAAATCAGTATTGAACACAATTCCTATGTACTTAATATCACAAACATATTCAACGGGAACACATGTACAATCTGCACAACATGACGTACTCAAAATAAAGGCCTATCTAAGTAAACACTCCTCAGCGGGTTTGAAAAACAGACAAGTTTAGCTTTTGAACAACCGATATTAAAGGGACCATGAAATGATTCTGAAATCGAATTTCATCCACCGGACGTCGTAAAAGGTGTGAAAAGAAACACAAAAACACAAAAATAGGGAGCCAAAAAATTATTTGCTATAGAACTTTTAGAAGAAAACTGGACTCTTTTGCGCCTTCTTTCCTTCGAAAGCTCTCTGCCTTTTCGCTGCTATGCATCCGCGGAACTGCAGCACGTCAGCCGAATCCACGTCACCTATTGGGTAAGCGCCTACCTTACCAGCACCGCGATCATAAAAAATAAATAGCCGGAAAATGTTTCCTAAAAGTTTTGTTAAATAATCTTCAGATCCACATTTTGTAGCATAATTAGAGATGCGTGGCGAAAATTGCCAAATTTGATAATGCTGAGAGCCAAGCGCCATCTATCGTGTGGTAAACGAGCTGAGAGCCAGCTCCGCCAGCTGCGGAGCTGTCCTTTTTACGATCAAATCAGCATGGCCGACAGCGTCGTTTGCTCACCATGGTCACGACGACCAACGAACGTTTTAATGCGAATAGCATTCTTTGGATACTTCACGCACTTTTCGCCTATCTATCTATCTATCTATCTATCTATCTGGCTATCTAACCTCTTACGCCGCGGGTCAATAAATAAATAAAAAAGACCGGCGCCGGCTGGGATTCGAACCGTTGACCCTTTGATCAGCAGGCAGACGCGCTAACCACAGAGCTATGAAGGCACTTGTTTATATCTTTACCATAGGACGCGCTTTACAGCGCTGTCACAGCTACCGGTGCGCGCGCGTTCCATCTCCCTCACCCTCTCCCGCGCAACCCTCTCCCGCGCTCGGGAGAGGGTGATGTAGCGGCCGTGCTCAGCCTCACGAGAGCGGAATGAGCCCTCGTGCATGGAACGCGCGCGCACCGGTAGCTGTGACAGCGCTGTAAAGCGCGTCCTATGGTAAAGATATAAACAACCGTTTAGAGTACCGTTGGTTGAGACTAGCTGAGACGCCAGAAAGTCTGGTCGGTACCATTTTGAGTGTTTGTGCGTATGGCGCGTGCTTTGCTCGCCTTCCTAAGTGACACAAACGCACGTGCTGGGCTGCGGAGATCGTGCGCAGGGCTGTGAAAGTGTCAACAAATTTAGAATCGCCTCAAGAGTGGGCTGGCGTATCTAGAGTGTGCCGGCCACCTGACGAACGCGCATAACTCCGCACCGTTTGATGCTATTCGCATTAACGTAGATAATCATTCCCAAAGGATGGGTTCTGCTGATTTTTTTTACGTGTTCTCGCGCGTCCCGACTTCAAGCAGCAAGAAAAAAGTACTTGACACAGACCGCGACGAACAAGAACGCTGGATCCACAAACACCCGAGAGAAGCTACAACGCGTCTACGAATCCACCGAACTCGGCAGTAGGCCTAGCAGCCGACTCAGTGCTGCGTTGTTCAACGGTCCTTGGCCAAGACCGTCTGCCCACGACCGGTTGGCGTGCTGAATGGAATATGCCCGCGCGCCCCTGGTGGACCCTTCCCGTATTATAGTTTGATCGCTGACCTCAATTTTAGATTAAGAGGTGAGGTCAATCTCTTCCCCTTGTTTTCCGAGGCAGTGTTGACGAACACTGTCGTCGAAAAGGGACTCTCGTCGCTTCTGTCTTCTTGTTTTGTGTGATATAGAGCTCAAATAAACGCCGTATGGATTACCTTCGTAACACGGTATGTACACTTTGTTATTAGTATGAAATTTTTATTCTGACACGACTGCGCGTCACTGTCGACCTATAACAGTTCGTGGGAGCTACGTGCAATGCCGGTCCAACCTTCCTTTGCCGAGTGTCACGTCAGTATCGAGTTGCAATCGTAAAAGATCGGTCTCGAAGCGCTCACCAACAGTGCGAATACAGCACTTCCATCAAACGCGCGCGTCCGCTCAGAGTGTGAACAGGTATTTACGTGGATCTTGCTGACACACGTGGTGCACGTTAAAGACCCCAGGCTAGCGGTTTATACTGCACTGGCTAAATTGCTCATCTACAGCTGGGAGACTCGTCGCCCTTGGAGGCAGACCAAGTTCTAGGCTGTATAAACATACACACAACCCAATTTTTTTCTTGCTGACACTGTCGTAGTTCAAACGTATCTTTTTTAACGTCGGCTCGCTCCTGCATCTCCGAGACCGTGTAAAACGCCGCGGCGATTTGTTTCCATCTACGTCGCTTTGCAAACGACTGACACGGGCCGCCTTTTACCAACAGTGACAGTTGGGTTGACTTCTGGAGTCTTCACCGGAAGACTCGCCGCACTTCCCAAAGGCATACCGGCGTATGAGACTAGTCCCATGCTGTCGCTGTAGCGCAACATATCTCATTGAATTTCGCACAGCTGCGATGTGTCCATGGCTATCGCGGCGATGAGAGGCGTCGATTCAGAAAATACGTCGGTGACATCAGCGCCCCCAACTCGCCGCCGCTAAAGCTCCCACTCTCCTACTGCTGAAAGAACTTCCGGTTCCTGTCCCAGCGTACGTCACGACCGTCAAAATTACGCCGCAACTTGTTTTACGGTCAGTTGGAGAGAAGGAAAAAGTCGATATTTTATTATTTTTTTGTGTAGAAGTTAATGAACCGAGACGAAAACGGATGCCTGTTCGGCATTCAGTGAACGTTGAAGGTTTAATGTAAAAGTTATCTGGCAAAAGTAAAAAGGTCATTTCATGGTCCCTTTAATAAGGTTTGACGCAAACCAATCCAACAAGTGTATAGCGTTATCCTGCTGCGTATCTATCGCGGTACTATATTGCATATGACGAGATAAAAGCAGAGTGTCATCCGCGCACTGATAAAGTGTGCAGTTCTGAATACAAGATTGCAAGTCATTAACATATATGTTAAAAATTAGAGGTGACCAAATAGAACCTTGCGGCACTCCCGCTCTCAGCGAAGCCCTAGAACTTTTTCTGTCGCCAACCAAAGTCATCTGAGACCGGTTAGTTAAAAAGTTAGTAAGAAGTAAAAGAAATGGATGTCTGAAACTATAAAGGTTCAGTTTTTGAAGCAGTACTTTATGACTAACTGTGTCGAACGCTTTGGACATATCAAGAAACAGAGCACAGGAGATTTGATTATTGTCAAAACTGGTGTTCAGCACCTTCAATAGCTCTTCTAGTAGAGGCTGTGTGCTGCGACCCTTGACAAAACTGTATTGGCAGGGTGACATAAGGTTATGCTTCTCAAGAAATGAGGTCATAACGTTGAACAAATGCTTCTCCAAAATTTTAGACAACGAAGACGAGATTGATATTGGGCGATAACTTTTAAACCTTCCTCCAGTCCCACCTTTGAATAACGGCTCAACTGTTGCAGTCTCCTGGTTGTCCGGTATGCAACCAGAAGTTAGTATTTCGTTTTGAATAAAGAGTAGCTCATTACACAAGGTGTCAAAGTTTCTTCGGAGCTCACCCATCCCAATGTTGTCGCTACCGGCCGGTTTGTTGGAGCTGAGGCCGGACAATAAAGAATACAACTCCTGCCTGTCCAAGATCGGAAGGAAAGCAGATGGAGCTAGGCTTTTCGTCAATGTTAGGGTTCTTTCCTCCCGATCTTTGACAACTCCCGAAAACAAAGTGAATTGTGCATTAAAGTCGTTTTCAAGTGAGAATGCATCGCGTCCAAACCAGATCTCTAATTCGGAGGTTGTCCTGACAGGAATGCCGCAGAGTTCATTTATAAGACTCCATGTCTTGGGAAAGTCACGAGATGATTCAGGAAATTTATTATTGTCATGTCTTCTTTTCGCCGAACGCAGCATGGCGTTGGCGCGGTTTCTGGCTCTCATTAAGGTCTTGTCTTAGCTGTTTACTCATCGGGTTATTCCTGCTGCGAGCTCATGCCAGCTCCTTTTGCTTCATTGCTGCCAAAATGCCAGCATCCAACCACGGAAAGTCAGCTTTTCTTTTTCGGACTCCCATCTCTTTTATTAAATTCTTTATTAAATAATTTAGAACTTCAGTAAACTTGTCATAAAGTTCGCAAGTACTTGACGAGCCAACAAAATCGTCCCAGCGATAGCGCCTGATGAGCTCATCATAACGTTTCCAATCAACTATAGTGATAGTTTGTCGGGATTGGGAGCGCACCGGCAGATTTTCCCCAAAAACACAACGACACGCAACAAAAAAATGGTCCGCCAATTTCTGGCCAATCACGGCTGATCTGATTAAAGTGTCAGGCGCTCTTATGTTCAAATGATCCATACAGGTTGATACCAACTTGTCCAAAAGGAATCCCTCTCTTGTGGCCGAGTCAATCAGGCAGTCAAATCCGAATTCCGCAAGCACATTTAAGTAATCCGCCACGTTGCTTTTAGAAAGCGCCAGCGCAGTGGCGTACCAAGTCGTTCTTGAGTGGGGAGGGGGGGCAAGTTACCCCCCCCCGAGGGCCGGGGGCGGCGCCCTTGGTATACCTTAGGCGCCGCCGGTTAGTGTTTGCCCTGCCCAGCGGCGGCTGTTTCAGGGGGGGCAAAACACATGCCTTGCCCCCCCACTCTGAAAACTGAAGGGGCGAGCGCCCTTCTTGCCCCCCCCCCGGTTGGTACGCCCATGCGCCAGCGTATCAATGTTAATATCTCCCGTAACGCATAAACAGCGTTCAGCCTCCAGGCCCTCGAGTGCCGTCAGGAGTTCCCGAACAAAGCTGACAATGCTTTCAGAGGAGGGTCTGTACAGAGCAAGTAGAAAGAAACTGATTTGAGATTTTCTTATTTTTACAGAAGTTCTTCACTTTGGTGCACAAAGAACGAGTAAATGCCAAATTAACATAAAACAAATAAAAGCACACATTGCAGATACAAGTGCTTACTTGGCGGAGAGTGCGAACTAGCATGGGTATGACGAGGATCTAAAACCACTGAGAAAAATGGGGGAGACGAATCCTAAATTCTAGAATTCTTTACGCTTTGTTTTCCTCTTTCGTTGGTAGTCCACCAAGGAGAGAGAGAGAGAGAAAAAAGTGAAAACCGTTTACAACTCCCTGTAACGCCGAATTAGAGCGCAGCTCTTGAGGAGGAGGAGGGAAGGGTACGGGGGCGGGCAAGTGACCTCGGGGGGGGGGAGGAGGGGTAACGTGACGTCACTGATGACGTCATCAATGACGTGGCCCCCAGGTCACGTGACCCCTGCTCACGTGACCCCCGAGGTCACGTGATGATGATGACAATGACGATGCGGATGCCGATGACGTCATCAGTGACGTCACTGACGATGTCATCGGCATCCGCATCGTCGTCGTCATCATCCCTAAAGACGTCATCAGTGACGTCACTGATGACGTCATCGGCATCCGCATCGTCATCGTCATCACGTGACCTCGGGGTCACGTGACCAGGGGTCACGTGACCTGGGGACCACGTGACCTGGGGGTCACGTGACCTCGGGGGTCACGTGACCTGGGGGGAGGGGAGGTCACGTGGGTAACGTGACCTGGGGGTCACGTGACCTCGGGCAATTCGGCGGCATGCGACGGCGGCTACGGCGACGGCGACGGCGACGCCGCTCAAGCCGGAAACGGGCGCCTAAGAGCTGCGCTCTAAAAATGAAAGCCGTTTACAACTCCCCGTAACGCCGGATTAGAGCGCAGCTCTTGAGGAGGAGGATGGAAGGGTACTGAGGGATAGGATGGAAGGGTGCTGAGGGATAGGTGACCCCCTAAGGTCACGTGACCTCAGGCGGAGTCAGGTGACCTCATGGGGTCACGTGACCTCAGGCGGAGTCACGTGACATCAGGGGGTCACGTGACCTCCTGCGGTAACCTTCGTTACCCTCGTGAGGGTAACCCGAGTAACCCTTGTGGGAGTAACCCTCGTGACCCTCGTGAGGTTAACTCTCATAACCCTCGTGACCCTCGTGAGGGTAACTTTGGTGACCCTCGTGACCCTCGTGAGGGTAACCCTTTTGAGGGTAACTAACCCTCGTAACCCTCGTGAGGGTTACGAGGGTTACCAAGGTTACTCCCACGAGGGTTAGGAGGTAGCCCTTGTGATCCTCGTGAGGGTAACCCTCGCGAGAGTAAGCCTCGTAACCCTCGTGAGAGTAACCCTCGAAATTGGGACGCGAACCCCCTGAGGTCACATGACCTCAGGGGGTCACGCGACCTCAGGAGGGTCACGTGACATCAGGGGGTCACGTGACCTCAGGGGGTCACTTGACATTAGGGGGGTCACATGACCTCAGGAGGGTCACGTGACTTCAGGGGTCACGCGACCTGAGGGGGGTCACGTGATGGTGGTCACGTGACCTCAGGGGGTCACGTGACCTCCGGCGGAGTCACGTGACCTCAGGGGTCACGTAACCTCAGGCGGAGCCAAGTGACATCGGCGGGTCACGTGACCTCAGGGGGTCACATGACCTCAGGCGGTAACCCTCGTGACCCTCGTGAGGGTAACCCGAGTAACCCTTGTGAGAGTAACCCTCGTGACCCTTGTGAGGTTAACTCTCATAACCCTCGTGACCCTCGTGAGGGCAACTTTGGTGACCCTCGTGACCCTCGTGAGGGTAACCCTTTGAGGGTAACCCTCAAAGGGTTACCCTCACGATGTAACTAACCCTCGTAACCCTCACGAGGGTTACGAGGGTACGCGCCTTGTGATCCTCGCTGAGGGTAACCCTCGCGAGAGTGACCCTCGTAACCTCTCATGAGAATAACCTTCGTAAACCTCGTAACCCTCACGAGGGTTACGAGGATTACTGCGCGATTACGCCGATGGCGACGCCGCTCTAGCCAGAAACGGGCGCCTACAGAGCTGCCGCTCTAAAAAAAGCCGCTTATATGTCATCCGCTTCGGGGATTCGACAGCACATATTCGTCCACGAGAGCTCGCCGCTAACGAGCAATTCAACATTACAATTTATAGTTTCTGTTCGCCTCACAATACTCGCCGCCCGCAATAAGCCTTAGTCAATTTGTTGTGACAACAGCCACCTTCAAATCCTGCTCCATAGGTGGCGTAGACCTCCGCATTATTTCGATTCCACAGAGGGGCATTGAAAAAAAACCGAAGCTTGCTAAAATGATGCACTTTCTTCTAGCCTGTGCATCACCTGGGAAGGCCTTTGAAAGCTTTTGACCCTTCAGTAAGAACTTGCACTTTGTGCAATAGACCGATCTCACCAAGCCATGGGCGCATGCGTAACGCCGCCTATAACTTTAGTTCACAGGAGGCAGACGGCAGTGCACGAGAGTGCTCGTGCTGTCTCGTGCTCCACGCGCGCAGAGCTCCAGCGAGGTTGTCGCACGTGCAGAAAGACTAAAGTTTCCTCGGATTACGGCAGCAATGGCGTGAGTCAAACTGGCTAGTGAGATCGGTCTATTGCATCCTATGATTTCAAAAGCTTCACACAGCTAAAGTGATGCACCCGACTTAGTCATTACTTACTATGTGCATCTAACAAAAAAATATTTGTAAACACACATAAACTGCTATGAGTGGCTTTGTGTGGTTTTCTAGTGTGTGCTAGTACATCTGATTGAGGTGATTTTATTTTGCATGGAACCGCAGCTTCCCAGCTGAGAAAGTATTCGCATTGCAAGTTGAGAAGCTGTCTCATTTGTTGGAATTAAATGCTTTAAAAAATAAAAGCTTTCTGATTTCGCTAGCAACAAACCTAGGCATAGTAAATCAAAATAAGGAGAAACGGTCAATGCATGAAAACCACCGCATAAACCAAGAAAGGTATAGTGAGGCCGAAAATCATTTTACATTTTATATTCAGTGACATTGTAGATTGCGCACAGAACGGCGATGTACTTTGTTTCGCGATAACTTTGCGAGCAGTGGAGATTGGGGCCCTCGCGACCCAGCAATAGCGTCAGAAAGAAGCACGTGACAACACTGGATGGTCGACACGAACGCTCCCGTAACGTGACGTCACGTGCCTCGCTCCGACGCTCTTGGTTCGCGGGGTGCCTCAGCCTCCACAGTTGCCAAGTTATCGTAAAGCGGGGTATAGTGCGTGTTAGCCAAAGCCTGCCGCGAAAGCCGCCGGTCGCAAAAGAGGCTTCTGGGAGCACGACGCTTGCGCCGCCTAGCGTGAGGCGTGTGGCAAAAATCGACAACTTTTTGCCAGTCTGCGGAAGTGACAGTGATAGCTTGCACTGCGTGGATATACGTAGAAATGTGTGTTACACACACTTTTGTGCATATCCACTCTTTATTTTCTCGATTACACACATTGTGGTTACTCAACGCTATTTTGTCTATCAGATGACAAGCTCCACCGAAGAGTGTCGTTCGAAAGCGGTTCTTCTCTGTTGCCCGGACGCGACTATACCCTGTTTCATACTTAGCGTGCAACGCTGTTAAAGCTACTGGCGCGAGCGCGTGGCTTCAACTATGGTTCTGTTTGCGCGAGAACGCGTGCAAATGATCCACAAGATTAAGCCCCATGCTCGCGCCAGTAGCTTTGACAGCGTTGCACACTAAGTATGAAACAGAGTATAGATACGGGCGGATAGCAATCCTAGTGGCTGCAGCTGCACCGCTCCCTCACCCTAAAAAAACTGGTCCTAAATTAACTCTTAAGCCGGTGTCGCACATTATACAAACGACAGTCTGCAAACACGAGACACCGCAATATTTGTGGTTCGAATGCCGCGTGTCAAGTTTTCTTCTTGAACTCATTGCCATGCAGCATTCGAAGCACGGATCTCGTGGTGAGTCGCGATCGAATCTGTATGCAGACCGTCTTTTGTATGATAAATAAGCAGTGTGACCCCGGCTTTAGGGGTTCTTCTGCTTGTCCATATTTTGCACCCTAAAAAGTGCTTTGAAGCACCTCCTAAAAGGATTCTTAGTGAGAAAAATATGAGGGGATCTTTTAACGCTTTCCCGACCATGGACGAGCCGGGTTCGCCCACCACTGAATAGAACACATATCCCTTACGAAAGACGAACTGGGCTATTCTCCATCTCACTAGTTGCGTGCAGCAAAGGCAAGGTTAGGGGCTCAAGAGCGTGGCTTTCAGATGTGCCTTTCTTGCGCGAGCTCTCGCTGAAACGGAGCATTCTCCAAAGCTGAGCTCTCGAGCCCCTATGATTGCCTTTACTGCGCACAACTAGTGAGACAGACTATAGTCGACGTGCGTTTAGTGTTGGCTGCCGTCAAAAGATGGCGCAAAAGATGGGGTGAAGGTCTAGATTTGGACGAAAACGCTGCCAACAAGGACTTTAAAAATGGCAGTGTCCACTTCTGGAAGCGCTGTTCCTCATAGAAAGTGCGTAACAAAAACGCGAGACAAACGAAGATTTCATGACATATCTTCCGATTCGTATGACGAGGACATTAACCTTTCATCCGACAGTGACAGTGAAACTACCGAGCTGTTTGACTTTAGCTCTGACGACCCGGATTCTGATGAAAACATCGTGAAGATGAAGATAAAGACATCGTAATGAAGGCACCAGAAAAAAGCATTGTTTAAGTTAGTACGGAAACTTCCATCATCGTGTGCGCGTAGGCATGATGGTTGGGGACTGCCACGAAACGAAGAGAAAAAGAGGCAGTCCAAGTAAACAATGTTTCACCAAAGCAAGTCGTGTTGTTCACTTCCCTCTTGAGCGCACTCTGTGCGCAACATTTTGGTGCTGAAACCCGGGACAGAACAACGTCGGACGACGCTTCGGTGACTGTGGAATGACTCAAGAAAAAATGAATTGTTCGACGGAGCCGCAACACGAAGCTCATCACTGAGCTTACCACCGCGCTCCGGTCAGAACCCATCGCCAACCACTGGATCGAAGCACTGCGCGATGCACTTATCGCAAGCAACGATGAGCTTCGAAGGGTAAATAAAGAAATTGAGCCACTAATCGCCGACAACGACATAGAGGCGGACTATTCCACCGTGGCAGACTTTGAGGATGAGGTTGCGAAGATCATCAGCGAGGTACGTATCAAGGTAGCACAACTGGCACAACGACCACCGATTGCGGGCACTCCTCAGCTGCAAACCGGAGGAGAAGCGGTACTCACGTGACCGGCATGAAGGTCCCAAAGCTGCAGCTACTACAATTCCAAGGTAACCTGACAGAATGGTAGCCGTTTTCGGAGCGATTCGACATCGCTGTACACCAGAATACAAGTCTCTCTGAACCCGAAGGTTCTATTACTTGCGTTCGCATCTCGTCGGACCAACCGCCAGTGTGATTTCGGGACTTTATGCAATTGCCGCGTACTACGAGGGTGCTGTTGACATCCTGACTGAGCGTTTCGGTGATAAGCGGCGCATTGAACGCGAACATCTGGGAAAATTACATAATCTACCAGCAGTGAAATCTGAGCACGACGCGCGGGGACTGCGCAAAATTGACGATCATGTGCAAACTAATATCCACAGCTTGCGCTGCTTGAATCTACCCAGCGCGACCTACGCCACCATTCTGGTCGATATACTTTTGTCCAGCCCGCCGACGAACATCGCGGTAGAGCACAACCGTGTCACCAGCTACCTAAAACGGATGGGTGCTCCTAACCTAACCGAAGGACGCGTCTCCACTATCAGGAATGGAAGCAACTCTGAGACCGTATCTGCAACATCGAGTGATACGAATGAAGAGCTCCTAAGATATCTGAAATGTTTGCAAGTGGAAATCGAAAGTTGTGAGCGAACCTCATTTCATGAGAGACCTTCGGTGAACGCACCTCCATTCATAGACGTAGACTTGGGGGGGGGGGGGGGGTTGTTCCCCCTGGTTAGATCCGGGGGAGGCAGAGCACCCCCCCCGGGGCCCGGGCCGTGATCCTTACCGAGACGATGTTTACGTGCCATGTAACGAGGTTCTAGTAGTGGCATGTAAACAAACTAACGCCCACGTTGCCTTTATTGACAAAATACATGGGAAATGGAATCCCAGCGTGCTTTCGTTAGCTTCAATCTCCAGTTCTGGCGAAAAGGTAAAGCGCAGCAGCACCACCCCCCCCCCGGGAAAATGGAAAGTCTACGCCGCTGCCTCCATTCATTTCCAAACCTCGGCAGACAATCTACCCTCCCACGGTGATGGTGCTGCAAACCTCTTAGCGGCCACCTGCTCCTTCTGCAACAAGTAGGATCATGGCACCAGCACAGGGCTGCTAACACGGAAAGTCAATATTTCCCGAGCGGACGCCTGAAATTTCTCTATTTCTGCGTAAATTTTCTTTGCGTGTTCAAATAATTATATATATAATACTAAATATCTGTTGTTTTCCGAACCACTTCCAATTTTACTATGAGAAATATATGCGGAGCGCAAGTTCGTCTGTTTTTTGCACAAGGGTTTCAATGATGTCAGAACGCCGAACTCTTATTGGCTGATTAAAAAAAAATAGTGGGCCAACCAGCGCCTTCTATTCGCAACTCAAACGCCCTATAGGTGGCGGGGTGGTAGTTCCAAGATAGCGGAAGAGACGGGGATAGATCTTCCGTCCGTCCGTTCGCTGACGTTAGTCGCAGTGCTTAAATGCATTTATTCGGCGAGAAATACGACTCTTCCGGGACAAGAGCCGACCACAAACGACGGGGACGTTTATATTTGCTCGGAAGGCCAACATGTGCCTTGCTCAAAAGCCGTCGAAACCGCACAACTTGCGAAGCTTTGTGGAGGGTGAGCGCGTTTTGGACGCCGGCCACGTCTTCGTGTGCGGAAAAACAGAGGATAGCGAGAAGATCGTTGTGTTCGCTCTGTGCCTGGCTACCAGTGCCATAAGAGTGGAACCGCATCGGGTGACCCTCAAGCTCCACGAAGTGTGACGACCACAGCGGTAATGTGTCTGTGTCGGAAGCTCACTGCTCGTGCAAAGCCGGCCTCTCGGAATGCTGCAAGCACATCGTCGCTGTTCTGCTGCGTTGCAACAGGTGATCAATCTGAACCACAATTACCGACACTATCAGCGTGTTTTCGCATTTGATTTGATGCATTGTTGGGTAGAAGTAGTCGAATGTACAGTGGCTAGCGATATGAGCTAGAATGCGCCAACGGCGACCAGGCAGTACATGCTTCGCGGTCTAGCAGGCAGCAAGGGGAGAGTCAGAACGGCAGTGGGGGTGTTTAAATCTCTACTCACCCGCCATGCGCGATGCCTTCCCACCCCCAACGCACACACGGTAGCCGTGCGACAGCGTGGTTTGTACTGCCTTCTCGCCGTTTGCGCATTCTAGCTCATATCGCTAGCCACTGTACTGCGTCTGTATATCGATTTCGCAGCGTCGCTATCCGCCTTACGGGGAAGCAGACAGCCACTTGTCTGCATGAACAATTGCTAGTCTATTTTAATATATATTTGCTGCTCTTGTATTCCGCAATGCAGCTATTCGAGGATCCCCTGTACTTGTGGTCGTGTACTACGTACGTAGCACACTCGAGTTCCATTCGGGGAACAGCCAATGAAACGATCACTCGCAATAGACCCGAGCTACGTTTTACATTGTCAAACCTGCTTAAGTTTGGCAATGTTGCCCTATTTATCTACTTTTCTTCCCAATTTCTGGGACTTCATGTGCCCATGAAACCTTGTTTGTCAAACATGTTTGTTGTGTGCTTGGATAACTGAGTTCACAATGTGGTTTACCACAATTGGTTCCAAGTGTTCACATTTTGAGGTAGAGAGCTAGGATAGCCATAAACAATGCATGACCAGATTATCAACAAATCAATGTTTTTTTTTGCTAAAATAAGCGTAATAATTGAAAAAAAACTTTTTTTTGCTTGTGCTATCTCTAGCTACGGCAAAAGATTGGCAGGTAACTCTAACTTAGCTATTGTCACAGATGGAACACAATATACAAATTTAGAACGTCAAACTATTTGTTTAGTAAAGCGAACTTGTGCCTACAAACCAAAACATGAGGTATCAAGCATTCTGTGTCGACGAAGGGAGGATGCCTGCACCGAAGCAGTGTGTTACTGCTGCTTTCATACACACGGTAAGCTCAGGAATGTTCCAAACCAAAATAGCCGATGACAGCGAAGAATGAGCTGAAACTTTCCAGACGAATCCCAAATTATAAAACAAAGGAACGAGTTGAGTTCGAACCCCGTTCCTCCGCATAGCAGCCGCACATATTGCCAACTGCACCACGCATGCAGCAGTATTTTTGTGCTTTCTCCAGTTACTGCAAAACAGTGGCATATAGCTCTACTGGTTTCAAGCAACTTACGAAAGTTGATAACAAAGTTTCTGCCTTCAGGACTGGGATTGCGGACCTTGAAACCCTCAGCTGCACAGAGCTTGAGTGCCAATGGGGTCAGCGGTCATCGAAGACACCGTATGATCAACCAGTCCCCCTTGCCAACTTCTGCCACATAGTACAGATGCCCCCCCCCAATTTGTGTTGGCACAAGAGGAGGAACACAAGCTCAGGGCTGAATTGATAGACCTTTGTCCAGATTCTCAGCTAACAATGCACAGGTAAGACCATTCTTTCTTCGTCTAAACCAATTGTTCAAGTACCTATTGTAGAGGACGCTTCTTGTTGACTATCATTCATGGGTTGATATATTATTGGTAGTCAGGGGGCACCATCATACCAGACAGTGGCTTGATAAGAGCCTGCGGAGGTGTAAAAGAAACACTTTTCGGGTAGTTACTAGCTGCTTCATCACTTTGTCTGCCGTGATCGAAACAGAACACGGTGTCAGGAGTGTAATCTCACCATGACAGAAAACGAACCAAAAGTGCTGATCGTCCACGTCGTTGCATCGGGACTTCAAACTCTGGCACCATTCACTTTCACAAGCCCATGGGAATGGCCAACTTAGATTGCGACGAATGAAGACTACAGCAAGCGACATGGTACAAGTTCGGACGCTCTTGTGCTGTATGTGACCTCAAGCCCGCAGTGTCTTGTCATTCTTGGAAGCGCCAACTCCAGAGACCCTTTCGTTCGCAGTCGTCTAAGAGAAGTTGGCCAGGCACCTTGTGCATCCCATTAACTAGATATACAAGAGTTGCCGGTTCCATCGTCGAACGCAGCAACAAGGCGAGTCTTTCAACGACTTCTTCACAGCGCTTTGTAACCTTGTCAACTGCTGCAACTACAACAGTTCTGAGATGGAAGACCGCCTTATCCCTGTATGCGACAAGGTTGTCGTGAGATTGCGAGATGACAATTTGTCTTACCAGTTATATCGCTCCACGAAGCTCTCCGCTGAGGAAGCACTCTGCCAGACATGTCGGCATGAGCATGCAGAAAAAGAGCTGCTGTCACAAGCCTGCCTTCCCCGCAAAAGCCCTGCAACATGCGGCAAGACAGAAAATAGAGGCGTGTCTTGCGTCACGCAGCTGCGGCAAGTCAGAGTAGCCTTCCACTTCGTCTTGCGAATATTGTTGTCGTCACTGGGCGTGTCAAGTCCATGCTTCTTCGTTTCAACTCCGACGCTCTGAGTTTCATACTCTGAGCACAGCAGTGAAACGGGTCATAGCGTACAGGAGCACGACACACCTAAACTATCGACGAACCGCACAAACCGCTTCCGATCGCACAGTTGTGACGAGCCCGGCATGTCGTGAATACGGGCGACAGAAGCCGGAAGAATTGTAATGATAAATTAAATGAGGCCTATCTGGAGCAGCAGAGTGTAAAGTAAAGAAGACGGTGAAGTTATGAAGTTTCTACGAATGTTTTAATATTCCTGAAAGGTTTGAAGACTCGCTCGAGCATATGTGCGGAAAGTTACCTTGACCAATCTATTTATTGGCCATGCGTCCTGTTCAGATTTACATGAAAGACAACATCCTTGAACTTGCTCGTTGATGCAGGAAACTGTCAAACTTGTCTGCTGTTCCGTAATTCCGTCTCTCAGCACGGGACGAAACTCATCTATGTGCTATATACCGGCACACCACCATTCAATAGATAGCACATCAATTCGTTTTAGTCGAGATGCAACAACAAACGTTTTTTGCAGCGCCAACTGATGGTTTGGTTTTCCAGTCGAGGCATTCTTATTCGCTGGGCTAATCATTCTAAAAAGGGCAGCGGTCTGAGTGCCTTCTCGACAACTGTTCCGTTGCTGTGCTATCGGCACGCTACCATTCCGATAGATAAATTCATTTTCAGGCGAGATGCATGAACAAACCTTTTGCACAACGCTAACTGATGTTTCGGCTTTCCAATCAAAGTCTCTTTATTTGCTGGGCTAAGCATTCTAAAAAGGGCAGCGGTCCAACAATCTTTTCTTGTCGACAACTTTTCTGTCTCTGTGCTATTGGCATGCTACCATTCGATAGATGAATTCGTTTTCAGGCTAGATGCACGAACAAACCTTCTCCGGAACGCTAATTGTTGTCTTGGTTTTCAAATCAAATCGTTTTATTTGCTGGATTAAGCACTATTCAACTGAAAAGGGACAGCGGTCCGGCAGCGCCCTTCATCTCGACATCATTTTTGAAAGCACAGCCTCCTTTTTTGCAGACATGACATTACGGAACATGAAGTAGTCGCTCGCAGTTCCAGAAAAGCTTTACGCACGAAGGGTGCGCTCGAGTGTCAGTCTGCGGTGGCGCTCCTCTCCGTTTAGTGAATGGAGTGCCAAACTCTCACGCTCCGGAGCATGCACTTAATGCCCCCATTCTCACCGGCAGAAAGATTGCTCGGGGCAGATACTTTCTGCTGTTTATGCGAGAAGCAAGGCCATTTCGCCGAAGTTTTTAAGGCCAGGAAGTGAAAAGAGCTGTTGGGCTCCATGGAACATCACGCAGTCAGTACACATCGTGCAAGGTACAACAATGTATGCATGAACGGTCATCCTACGAACTTCAAGATTGATTTGAGAGCGGAGGTCACCTTTTTCTCACCCTCTTTCCCGGGCCCTCCTCGCATGCTGACTGAACCTGAAGGTGAGGTGTCCGGTCCCGGCAACCTACGTCTACACATGCTGGAAACCTTCACGGCTACCTTACAGTGGCGAGACAAGTTCGCAGTCCAGACTCTGCATGTTGTCAAGATTCAACATACAGCTCTTCTGGGTCTTCCCGCAATTGAGACCCCGTGTGTTTTTCAGTTCCTAGACTCAGCAGATTGAGTTCCAAAAAATTCCGCAAAGATTCTTTTCATGGCCTGGGGAGTTTCACGAAGAATACCACATCTGTTTCCAACCCAACGCTAGTCCATTTTCCCTGAACATTCCACGAAGAACTCTCTACTCGACGTCGTGAAGAAGGAGTTGAACGACGTGGATTCTCAAGGTGTCATTGGGAAAGTTGATGGGCCAACCGAGCGGTGCTCTGGCTTCATCGTTGCGTCAAAATTCTGGAGCATGTATTGACTCTGTGTGGACTTGACGAGACTGAACCAAGTGATTCAGTGGGAGTGCTATGTTCTGCCAACCGTCGAGCACTTCCCAGGCCAGTTGGGAAAGCTCGGATCCTTTCCAAACTCAACGTCTAGTTTCTACCAAATCTGGCTTAGCCCGTAAAGTGAGGAGCTTACAATGTTCGTCACTCCTTTTGGGCACTATTGCAACAAGCGTTTCCCATTTGGCATCACATCAGCGCTCGAGTACTTTCAACGCCTCATGTCAAGACTTCTTGAAGGACTCTCCGGCGTCGTGAACATGACAGATGATGTACTAGTCTTCGGAAAGGATCGTCGTTGGCACGACCAACGTCTGACGGACGTCCTGAGTTGCTCGAAGAGCGAAAGGGTCACGCTCAACTAAAGAAATGTGAATTCCGCGTTGCTTCTGTCAAGTTTCTAGGGGTTGCTGTCAATGCCCGAGTTATTTCTTTGGACCCTGAGAAGGTCAAGATCTAGAATTTTCAGCCACCAGCCGACGTTAGCAACGTGCGCCGGTTCCTTAGAATGGCTAATTGGATCGGATGTTTCATCCTATACCTGGCTGACGTCACTGCACCCACTTGCTCCCTCCTGGACAAGTACAGCGCCTGGATTTGGGGTCTGAGCATGGAGCAGCCTTTGGACGGGTCAAGTTGCTACTCAACTCTGAGTTGTGCATGGTCAAGTTCCACACTCGTAATCTTAGTGTAGTGTCTGCCGACGTCAGCTCCTACGGTGTTGGAGCCGTACTGCTTGAAGACCAGCTTTCTGGCATGTGTCGGGCTGTTTCCTACACTTCCAGATCGCTCACCCCCACGGAGCGATGCTACATTCAGACGGAGGGAGAGTCTCTGGCTGTAACATGTGCCGTATCGCGGTTCGGCCTGTATCCTTGTGGTCTGAACTTCGAGGTCAAGACTGATTTTTCTCGTCGCCCTCGTCAAGAAAAAGACCTGCAGCTTCTGACCCCGCAGGTACTATGCATACGGATCAAGCTGATGCACTACCAGTACACCATGAATTATGTACCACGGGAACTCTTGGTGACTGCTGCCACTACCTTACGGGCACCCTGTGACCTGCCGACTTCGCAAGCGGCTGACAGTATGGAAGTCCTGAAGGAACTGCCACCAGTCGTCGCAAGTCGTCTCGAAGACACCAGCCTGCACCAAGCTCAAGATGGCGAGTGTTCCTCAGTCGTGGACTACCGCAAGAAAGGTTGGCCAAGCAAGATCAAAATTCCAGGTCATATCACTCTCTACTTTGATGAGAGGGACAGGACGAGCGTCTACGACGTAGAGTTGCTGCTGGTTTTCCAGATTGTCATCCCATCTGCTCTACAGCAGAATGTTTTCTCCTTGGTGCACAAATGCACCGGAATGCCGCTGTCAAGAACGCGCAAGTGTGTGCACTTGATTGCCCAATTGCAATTTGCGCATCGAGCATCTCATTTTTCGAGTGCGCTGAGACTTGAGTTGTGCACCCTCAGCCACTGATACCAACACCGATGCCTGACAGACCATGGCAGCGCCTGCGGATATGTATGTTCTCAATTAAAGGGACGAGACTGACGGTCATGTTGCTGGATGGCGTCAGACTGACGTAGGCTGCGGAGGTATATCGCTGCAAGTCGTGGCAGTGCGCGCTCGTAGGCGTAGCCGTACGAGGCTAGAGGCCGAAGCATGTCTCATTGCTGCGAGCGCCAAGAATCCGGTCGTGCAGTCTCCGTCTTACATGGCGATGAGTGGGCGAATTCGTCAGAATGCGCTGGTTCTCTGCGATTCACTTGAGCTTCGCCCGCTCATCGTCATTCACTTCGGGATTCTGGACTTTCTCAGTGCGCTGAGACTTGAGTTGTGCACCCTCAGCCACTGATACCAACACCGATGCCTGACAGACCATGGCAGCGCCTGCAGATATGTATGTTCTAATTAAAGGGACGAGACTAGGTATGTTCTGGTCGTCGACTACTACTCAAGGTTTCCTGAAGTCGTCTCCCTTGGGTCTACGACTGTGCAAGCAGTTATTGCTGCAGTGAAGAATTCTCTTGCTTGCTTTGGGATTCTGGACGCTTGCAGACGAATAATGGACCGCAGTTTGCATCCCGAAACTTCACGGAGTTCATTCACACAAACTCTTTTAACATTGCTGTTTCAGTGCATTTATTTTATTACAAATGGGCTACAAACAATTTTTTCTTCATTGAGCAGCTATTCTAATATGTAAAACTGCATTAGTTCTGTTGGTTTTAAAATGTCTGAGGATGTCGCCTTCACATAATTTTACCAAGAGGATGAGATAAGGCATTTTTCAAACTCAAAGGGACTTTTCTTCTATCTGGACACAATCAAATATTCTTAGCAAATGGATCTCCATCTCTGTCCGATGTAATGTTCCCATTGAACAAACCTTTTTCATATGTTAATCGAGTGTTACACAACTTTCTGGCATTTCTTTTCAGACAGCGACAGCGTCGTGAGCAGCCAAGCAGGTAAGGCAGCTACAAAATTTCTCTATTTTTTAATTGTTTTTTTTTAAATGCCAGTCCTCTGTAGATTTCGTGTCTTAACATGGCACATTGATCACAAAACAAATATGACCTAAAAGCATGCCATTTTTTTAATCAATAGCAAAAGAATCCAGCTTCAGTAGTGCGTTAACAGGCAAAATTTAGGCCCAGCAGAGGATG
The DNA here is from genome assembly GCA_037355805.1 of Ixodes ricinus. Classification (NCBI taxonomy): domain Eukaryota; kingdom Metazoa; phylum Arthropoda; class Arachnida; order Ixodida; family Ixodidae; genus Ixodes; species Ixodes ricinus. The sequence goes on along the minus strand of JAZHYW010044003.1, from coordinate 64,622 downwards.
ACTTATATCTCATCATTCTTTAAAGGGGGTGCAACAATTTTAAGATTAAAAGAATTTCCATCTCGTCACTTTTACGTTGTTTATCGTGTCCCGAAGAATAGAGAAAACATATTTTTAATTCAAAAATGTCGCGATTTCGCTGCATAATCGCAAAGCAAAAGTCGAGCTTTTTTCCCCACCTGCAGCCCCAAGTGGCAGCCGAGGGAACTACGGCGAAAAGATTACGTGACCTCGGTCGGCTCTAAGCTGCAGCCTAACGCCCGCTAATGTACGCAGAGAGAGGAGAGAGCGTCCTCCGAGATAGCGCACGGGAAGCTACACGGCACCCCGAGTCTAAGCTGCAGCCTAACGCCCGCTAATGTACGCAGAGAGCCGGAGAGAAGCGTCCTCCGAGATAGCACACGGTGAAGCTACGACGGCACCCGAGTTACGTCACTAGGAGGGGGACCAGGTGTGACCCTGAACGCTGGGAGTGAGTTGAGGGGTGCCAGAAATGCCAATCTTTATCTTTTGTTTTACAACAACTAGGACACGCAGGCGAAATCGGTTGTCTGTTTGTTACTTCAGAAGTGTCAGAGGGCAACTTCCACAAATTTGTGACCGAAATCCGGAAATCATTGCACCCCCCTCTTAAACACACTTTTGTACGTACATAGCAATGCAGTAGTTACAATTAAACAGTCTGTCCGTCTTAAGGCAGCCTGACTTGTGGTCAGGTGTGAATGCTGTCGCATTCTCTGAGCATTTCTTTTGCATTTTGGAACCTCATTTCATGGAACCATATTTGCTGTTGTGGCAAATAAGTTATAACTTATGGATTGTGTGCCATGATGCTCTATATACACCTAAAAGAAATAATTTAACAGATATGTGAATATTTGTTAGTTTTAATTGATGTAATTGTACAAAAGAAACATTTCCATGCCCAATTCTTGCAGTGTACCCGAAGTCCACAGCGCCCTGTTCGAGCGAGTGGCCTCACTTTCATCAGGCAACACTGTGCTGAACAAGTTAGCTCAAGAAGAGGTCCCATATATTAGTACGAGCTGCGAGGATTTCTATGCGTGCAATGTAGTTGTTACTCCTGAGTGATGTGCAAAGGCTCCTGTCTTCAACCCAAACAAACAAAGCATTGTGGATGGAAGAGCGGAAGAAAAGGATCACTGGTAGGTAAAAGCTCATTGGCTAGTAAGTTAAAAGCCCATTCAATTACTTCTCTCTAAACAGGTTATATTTCAGGTAGCTCCAGTACAGGACGTTATGATGTCCGTCATACATGGGCCTCATAGTTTGCATGGGTTTACCGTGAAATACCGAGCATGTGCCCTTGTCACAGTTAGCAATGACCTGCTACTTTTGAAGCATTTGAACAATAAGCTAAGAACATATCCAATGCCACCTGAAACTTCTATGCCCATCTAGCAAAATGAAATGCTCTTCTGCGTAGGTCGCTTCTCCAAGTGCGCCAGTGCAAAGCAGTGAAGCCAGCCCTATCTTGTGCCTCCTCTGCATTTTTCTTTTTTTTTCTAGGATGTTTTTAAAGTTTTTTAAAATTTTAAGTGGGCACTTGCTCAGTGTTTTTTGCGGTAGGTTCCCTGTTGAAATATTATAATACCTGGAACGTATGAAGGTCATTCACAAACTAATGTTTTCAGTTTCTGCCTTGCTAACAAACGTGGTGTGGTATCCACACTTCTGCGTAAAGTAATAATGTCATTTCTTTTTATTACTAGAACTAATAACATACTTTCATTGCTTCCTGACACATGGTGATCTGTAGAGTATCATGTCTTAGCAGTGTTGTGGGGCAAGCCGGGCAAAGTATGTCTTGTGCTTGTGTGATGCATCCTGCCATGTTGTGGCATAGCCTAGTGTAGCTGGTATGAACTAGCAAATGACATATTGTGATGCGTCTCTGGATGGTGGCATGCAGACACGCAGCTGGGGTACCAGTGATGCAGCCATTCATGTAGTGGGACTACGGTATCCTCAGGCTACTAGTATGTTAAATACATAGTTGTTTAATACACAATATAGTTTATGGGTTATCCATTGTTTACCCAACTAGCCCAACAGTTAATTTTAAGCCACTGTGTGCTAAAGGGTATAAAGCGCTGAAGAAACACGGACCAAGACACGAAGAAAACAACGACACAGGGCACACTCTCAACTGAAGTTTATTAGAAAAAGTGCACGCTATTATTCCCAACGAGAACGCACAGTCATCTATCAATCCCTGCCCAGCTCACGTTTTAAGTATACATACTCATACTCATCCGTAGATAGGGCCAAAGACGTTTCGCTGATGCGCATGTTCCCCGTGGCCCTAATCTCAAAAGTCTCGTGTAGTTCGTGTGACACCTTGTTTTTGTATTTAGCCACAATTTTTGTGCTGTTGAACGACGGGTGCAAGGGCATCTGCTGCAATCAACGGCGAGATGCCCTGACGGTGTCGTCCCAGTGGAAGCTGCATGTGCGCGGGCCCAATCATTAAGACATCTGCCTGTTTGCCCTACATAGCTTAAACCACGTGTCATCGGAATCTCATACACGACGCCAGTCGTGCAGGCTGTGTGATTGTTCTTATGCTTAGTGTTGCACGGGTCTATGATCGGCTGGAGATTATTGATTCTTGTTGATTAACACATCTGCCGAAGAATCAATAATCCCCAGCCGAGCATAGACCCGTGCAACACTAAGCATAGGCACAAGTACACAGATTGCACGACTGGCGTCGTGTATGAAATTCCGATGACACGTGGTTTAAGCTATGTAGGGCAAACAGGCAGATGTCTTAACGATCGGGCCCGCGCACACGCAGCTTCCACTAGGACGACACCGTCAGGGCATCTCGGCGTTGATTGCAGCAGATGCCCTTGCACCCCGTCATTCAACAGCACAAAAATTTTGGCAAAATACAAAAACAAGGTGTCACGCGAACTACACGAGACTTTTGAGATTAGGGCCACGGGGAACATGCGTGTCAGCGAAATGTCTTTGGCCCTATCTACGGATGAGTATGAGTATGTGTACTTAAAACGTGAGCTGGGCAAGGATTGATTGATGACTGTGCATTCTCGTTGGGAATAATAGCGTGTACTTTTTCTAATAAACTTCAGTTGAGAGTGCGCCCTGTGTCGTTGTTTTCTTCGTGTCTCGGTTCGTGCTTTTTTGGCGCTTTGTACCCTTTGCAATGTACCAACTGGCCCACCTAAGCACATTATGTGCTAAGGCCAACACCAGATGGTTGGGGGCTGGAGAGGCTGGCACAGTGATTGGAATAAAGCAGGACACCAACTGGTTGGAGTTCTTAGACAGCATGCTGTTAGGGGCTGGGCCTGATCAGCATAGAACTTGCACATGCACAGGCTATATATTAGTGATTAAAAGCTATACTATAATCAAATACAATATCAACTTAAAAGGAACAAAATTGTGTCACGCGCCAACACAGCACAATGTGCTGATCATGCAGTGAGACAGCTCTCCATTTATGTCTCATAGATGTATCATGTGGCCACAAATGTTAACATTTAAACCTGTGTCAGAGACAGTGGTCTTTGAAATAATGTGCTTCAATGTAAACAGAAAAAATCTTTACCTTGCCCTTGTTTCTTAAAATCCAGGAACAACATGCTATCCCCTCCACACGTACAGCAAGAAGGAGTGGGAGAAGAAGGTTTCGAGCACACTCAACCCAAGCTTCAAAGGGAACGAGAACACCCGGTATGGGGCCAAAACGGAGCCACTCGCAAGGGACCGGTATATCACGGACACTGGCCACACAGTTGTGACCTGTGGGCTTTTGGTGTGCACAGAAAATCCCTGGCTGGGATGCTCGCCAGACGGCATTGTGATGTTTGACCAAGTACCTAGCCGGCTTCTCGAAATCAAGTGCCTCACTCAGGGAAAGGTCGTGGGAGCCAGTGAAACCGCCGCATCTTGCAAAGCTCTTGAAAAAGTCGGAGATGCCTTTAGGCTTAAGAAAAAGCACACCTTCTATGGACAGGTGCAGCTTGGCATGGCACTGCTGAATGTTGATTCATGTGATTTCATCATCTATGCAAGTCTGGATGACTCCATAGAAACTATTAACGTTCCTTTGATGAAGACTTTACATGGGGCATGCTCAAGCACCTTAAAACTGTTTACTTTAAGCATGTCCTGCCAGTGTTATCTTCCGGAAACCTCTAGTAATGGCTGCACTGGTATTCAATTTATAAAGGGGCACAACCATGACTCTTTTACATTGTGGTGATTATATCACGCCACACGCAGGTGCGGCTGCCCGACGGACCTGGCCTAGACTGCCAACTGGATATGTCCACCCTTCTCCTGCGCGGGCGAATTCCCTTCGCCCACGGACCGCGGTGACTGAGGAATGTGGGGAGCGGAGGGAAAGACGGGAAAAGGAGGTGAGGCCGAGGAGGAAGAGCAGCCCGGGAACAGGTTCTTGAAAGTAAAAGACCAGTTAATGTTGGGACGCAACGCGGTCGGCTGCAGCACAGCCGAACTCGTGTACGGGACAACACTCCGCCTACCCGGCAAATGAGCATCCACTTCAGCGTGCTGTATGAATCCTCTGCAGGTGGAGAGAACAGCAGGTCGCGGATCTCGTTTGCCGTCGCGGGCGGCAGGCTGCTCACCATGTGGTGCTACTTTGTGAGGTCCGCGGTTATGCGCCTTGCGGCGAACTGTGACTCCACCTGGAGGAACCACAGCTGGGGGTCCGCAGTCCAAAATAAGGGCAACCTGACGTCGACAGCAACAGCCATCGGGATGTCGGAGCTGAGTTGCTCAATCATTGTGTGGTTGAGTGTCGCGGGTCACCAATGTTGGGACGCAGCACGGGCAAAGTAATCACATAGGTGTCCCAAACTCAACTGGTCTTTTATTTCCAAGTACCCGTTCCCGGACCGTTCTTCCTCCTCGGCCCCACCTCCCCTTCCCCGTCTTGCCCTTCGCTCCTCACATTCCTCAGTCACTGCGGTCCGCAGGCAAAGGGAGTTCACCCGTGTGGGAAAAGGGGAAGGGGGACATATCCGGTCGGCAGGCAAGGCCAGGTCCGTCGGGCAGCCGCGCTTGCGCGTGGCGTGATATAATCACCACAACATCACTGTACTTTTTAAGAGATCTTTTGCATCCACAAGCTACAAAAAATGTTAGAATTCTCTCTGCAATTTAATATTGTCACTATAGGGGTGCTTCCCACAACCGCATCAAAATTGCAAGCTCCAGAACACTAGCTTTAAAGGGACACTGATACTCATCAAAATTTGATTTTCATTTTTCGCCAGGTGATTTATTATGGCATCAGAAGAATACCCAATCAATATTTTGCTACAGCGTCACATATATTTTTAATAAAGTAAAAGAATTCGACTACTCGAGGCTGGACTGGGGAGAAAGAATAAATATAGAGGGGAGAGAGAGGTGACGGAAGTCACGTGGTTGTGATACCTCTCTTCCCCAATCAACATATTTGCGGCTTTATAGAAGCCACAAAAAAAATGGGTTTTATGTTTCTTTCCTATTATTAATATTGTGTGTGTCTTCGATGACCCATGACTTTGATTACATTTGGTGGTTGTGTCTAAGCCATAGAAAACTGCACGTGACCATAGAGAAGAAAGTGAGCGAGACTAAAACCAGCCAGTTCTCGATCGGCGGTTTTCGGGCAGAAAGAAAACGAATTTCGAGTCGCGAATCGTTTTCTGGGTATTTGGGCTCTCATATGTCATGTACTAATAAAAACCTCGGCGAGCATAAGTACCTTGTCAGTATCCCTTTAAGCATTGTGAAGGACAGACCAAAGGAAAGCCTTGTAATTGAACTGCTACAAAAAAAACTTCTGGATCAGTAGTGTTGCATGTTAGTATACTTGGTGCATATTGTGCCGGCTGAGTCAGAAATATTTCATCCCAGTAAATAAATGCACTAAATTATCGGTAAGGCAGACAAGAAACAACCAATCCAGTCATACATTTCAGAGTAACAAGTGTTTGAAGGATTTTTGGTATCATATTGTATAATGCTGAGCATGTTGCTTGTTTGTTTTCTTAGTTAGCTAGTGTACATAAAATCACCTCGAGTAAGTGCAGCGGCCGTCTTCATGATTGGGAAGTATCTCTTTATTTTTCTTGTTCACTTGCTTGTTAGTTTTCCTTATTAAACAAATGCTCCACAGCTTCTTTTATGGTCTCTGATTTCTCTGAGAAGTTTATGGCCACATTGTTTGTTCTTAGGTGAAAATACTGAATACTACATAACAAATATTTGTTCACAAGGTTTTTCAGCGCGAGATTTTCTACTGGCAACACAGACATCATGTCATCCCGACTTGTGACAAGTCACAGTTAGGGAATCTTATGGGGCACTTCTTAGCTGATAATAAGAAATTTGATGGTGAGGAATGAACACACAGCAAAGGACGCATCAGTAGCATACCCCAGAATGCTGAGCACACCTAGCTAACCAAGGTGCTCCACCTCGAGGGCCGCTTCTTTGAGCACGCTGTCGCATTGCAATGAATCTTGATGCGCCCTCTGTATTTTTGCTCTTGCATCTTTTGCGTGGGTGCTTGCTGGGTATTTTATTGTACAGTAAACAAAAACGGGAAAAACTGGATGCATTTTTACTTCAGTGAAATTTTAATACAGTAAACCATATTTCTTCCGAGACAAACAGGGACTGCAATTGAAGTGCCAACAAAAATTACATTTGGATCCTTATTACATTAGCAAACACAATGCACAAAATTCAACATGCAAGCATGCATTTTCAGGGCAGACTAGGAAGTTGCGAGTCATTCCGCAGACGAACATCACGCTCTTCAGAAAGAGGGCCATAAACCAAGAGCAATAAATATGGTATCTTATGTTCCAGATCCCCCAAACCACCATTATAGGCTTTGTTGTCAATTGAAGGACTACGCAGAGGTATTACTGAGTGATAACAGTGGGCCAGTAGTGATGAATGTTTAGCAACCAAGCCAAGGTTTATCAAATTCAAATTGATTCGACTGTCACTTGTGAAACACAGGAGGCCGGTCAGGCGCTTGGACAAAACTGTTTTTAACGGATATACATGGAAGAATTGGTAAAAGTGTGTCTGCATCCTGAAGTGGCTTCCACCGACTTATTTTGATCCTTTTGTACTTAAAGGGGCAGTGCGACAATTTTTGTACTTCGTGCGAATATCGCTTCGAACGAATCCCTGGCGTTTGTGACCAATGAGACCCGCGTTCGTTTTTCTCCCCACATAATAAACATAGCAAAAAACTTTATTTGTGTTGGAAGAATCGAATCGTACTTGCAATGATGGTTCTAAAGCACAAGCAGTGTTCACCACCCTCAACTCGCAGCCACAACAAATGGCCATGTGAGCTGGAGCCCATTATATGACACCAATGTTGATCATAGCCACGCGCTGAGGCTGGCAAAGCACAGAACACGCGCCGAGTTCCAGACATTGTTAGGGTTCGGCTATTGTCGTCATTGCAGCCATTGGACACGGGCCGCTACCCGAATGCTTGTCTAGCTCTTGATTATCACGAGTCCAAATCGAGTGCTCACGCTATGCTCGGGTCCAATCTATGAGCCACATTCAAATATCGTCATTGGGGGATACTGTGACCTCCAAGCTACGTCGTCAACTTGTGTGAAGGAGAAATTGAATGAAAATGCTCGCTTTTATCCTTGAAATTAAACAGCGACAAAGAGGTTTCTTGGTCAATGGCGTCGCATGCGTGTGTACTTGGGTCCCACTAGTGCCAGTAAACTTGTGTGAAGCAAAAAACATTCCAACTGAATATTGTTACACCGCCCCTTTGAGACTTGTATATTTCATTTACATTTTGCTTACTTTGGTATCTACATGAATCTCTTGTCTGCCAAAATGGGCTTAGACAGATTTGCCAATGCAGCAGCTATACATACTATGTCGTCTGCCAGTGGGACCATGCTCCATGGCATTTTCTGAGAGAGAATCTTAAAAATCTTAATTCTTTGGATTGCCCTTTCGACATGGACTCTTGCTGCTGCTATATTTTTTGTCCGCAAAGCCTCGGCTTTAGATAGCTGCTTCTTCTGTCGAAGAAAAGGTGGTCGTATCACCTCTATGAGGCAGCTCTCGCACACATCTTCGATCAGGAAGCCCTTATCGACCATGACATGGTCGATGCCTGGCAGAAGTTGCGACACAAGGTTACTTTGCTGGAATATAGCCTTGTCAGAGGCACGCCCACCGTACCCTTGGCTTACATGTGTCACTAGTCCTCCAGGTGAGACGCCAATCATGTACTTTATTGTATACCCCTTTTTATAGTGTGAATATGTATTTATCCTACACTGGAGGCACTTCGGTTGCGAGATGCTCATCTCTGTGCAGTCTAAGACGACACGCGTCTTCGTGAAGCCCTTAAAACAGTGTGGCATGTTGTTGAGGATCTCGTCCTTACATGGCCAGATGATAGCACATCTTAAGATCACAGCTAAGGCCTTTATCGTCGCTTTTACCGTTGTGCTGCATGTTGTTGGAGATATCCTAAACACGTGACTCAGTAGGTCAAAGGACAGGGTGTGCTTTAGAACCATCATTGCAAGTACAATTCGATTCTTCCAACACAAAATGTGGGCTCCTGTCAAAGGCATCTTTTCCTCGAGCACACGTTGCAAGGTATTCAAAACCCTCATACTGCGCAAACCCGTAATAGAAAAAATGTTGGAATCATCTAGTAAGCGTGAAAAATGGAACCCGAAGTCTCCAGAAGTCACTTGGACCGCCTTGTCTTCAAAGGTCAAGACAGCACGCAAGCAGACCAAGGCTTCGGCAGCATCCAGTTCCTTCTCGGTGAGAAGTGTGACGTCTTCGCAGCTCCCAGTAGCAGCGTCGTGGTTTCTTTCCTCGTCGTTCAACAGGTGCTCCTGGAGAACAAAGTTTGTTTGCAGCTTTAGTACAGTGATTATACGGTTTAACATGAATATATAGAGGCTTGTCTTGATCCACGAGTAATAGTCGCTCTACTCTGCCTGCAGACATAAGAAAAACGCCTTGATCAATTTAGTGGTCCTACTTACTGACATATATTTGTTAAATGGAGATGCAGAGCACCATATGATTACAGACGAGGAAAACAGGAAGTTGTGGCTTAGCTTTTCAGGTCAGTACTTCATCATTAGCAGTTTCACTTCTGTGATTGCAGCTAAATCAGGAAACTACAGTCTGCGCTATGATAGCTCACAAAAGGACTTGCAAATAAAAATGTCTCCTGCTTTACAAAATGCCCTTTCATTATGTGTGCTATTTTAGTAGGTACATATAATCAGGAGGGTGGTGTACAGGAAAAAGCACAAGTTTACTTATTTTCACCTCAAGCATAGTTTTTTTTTTTTTTTTGCTGCATGCTAGCTTTTTGTTAAGCTAAGCAGGCTATTTCGACTAAAAATAACGGTTCGCAAGGAATTCTGATCGGCTTAATAAAGATATGTACATGTTCTTGCAGCGTTGCTACCACAGGGCTCTGCCGTGCTCGTTTCTGTCGGCGATCTTGTCTTTCCTTCTGCAGCTTCTGACGTCTAGCCTCCTTCCTTTTGTTGTGTGTGGAGGACGGTGGCAGATTTTCACTCGGGACTGTGCTCTTCTTGAGGAAGCGTTTCGAGCTCGCGACATCTAGATTAAAATAAGAGAAAGCAAGCACTTAGTACAATCACAAAACTGTCCGAAACATGAAAAAAAAACAACACAAGACGGCAATTTAGCGCCAACAAGAGCAATGACCAACTGATCCCCACTGGCGATAAAGGTAAACACAGGGGCACGCTTAGCTGAAATGCGGCATCGGCACACGAACCGCATCGTAAGCGAGTGACGAGAACCTGCGACGTGCAACGGAGATTTCCCACGATCGCTCGTCGCGTCGCTCGGTTTTTGGATTTCCAGAAATCGTCGCTCATCGCCTGGGTCGCTCGCTCGCGTCGCTTTCATGCTGTTTGCCTCGTCGCGCGAGTGACCGAGCGACAGCGAAGCGGATCGCCGTCGCTTGTCTCGTAGGTCGCCAAATCGCTTACATGCGATTTATACTTTACGTTTTACCCGGACACGTGAGCGCCCAACAAAAAACACTCTGCTTGAAAGCACTGACCGAGCATAGCGGAATTCCCCGCAGTGCAGTGCTTCGCGAAATTTCCCGTTTTTGTCGCGAATGGCCAGTTAACATAGATGCGCAGCGATTAGGCGAGCGACGAGACCCGCTTCGCTGTCGCTCGGTCAGTCGTGCGACGAGAACAAGCGGCCAAGACGATGAGCGACGTTTGCTAGAAGTCTATCTAAAACCCAAGCGACGCGACGAGCAACGGTGAGAAATCTCTGCCGCTCGTCGCCGATTTTCGTCGCTGTCGCCGTCGCTCGCTAAATCGCTTGCATGCGGTTCAGCCACGAGCATTTATATATTTTCTGCTGTGCTTACCTGCAAAGAAGTAGTCTCTCTTTTGGAAGTGCTTGGAACAAACAGTCATGCTCCTTGTGACGGTTTTCCCGATCCGTAAAACACGAATCCATTCTCCACGTCTATCGGTCGACACACCTTCGCGCGAGCACTTCTCTCCTGCCTTCGGAAAATAATGAAACGAAACATCCCGGTCCTTTCGTGCAACGGAGGTGCAGAGCGGAACACAGCAATTTCTATTTGAGCGTACTGGCTTTTTCCGTTCGAACTGCATGATGTACGAAGCACGAGGCACGAGCACAAAGTCATGCAACACCGCGCCCGACCCGCCCGACAGTCCTCGTTCCTCTAGTTCCTCGTTCGTCCGCGAGAGGGTGACCGGCCGGCTGGAGTTGCGAATATAGTTACACAATGCCTGTCGGCTCCCAGCACTGGCAACCGGAAGGGAGAGGGCAAATAGTACGTGTGGCTGCCGTGCGCTGGAGCCACCTAGGCGCACAAACCTTCCGTGTAGGAAGCGAACCATCTCTTCCGTGGGAGATTCAATGATGTCGCACCCCAGCAGCACAGACAGCAAGAAATCTAAATATCCTTTACCGACAGTTTAGAGATCGTCACCAGCTCGCTGTTTTTAGTAGAATATTTCATTTAATTCCTACATTTCACCCGCACACAACACGGCGCCAACTCTTTCTATGTGGCCCGGTTTAAGGTAACCGCCAAAGCCCCAAGCTGCCGCCGAAGCAGGCGAGCAAGCGGCCAAGCGTTCTCCGCATTCGCGCTCCATACGCGCGGCCTGGCCATGCTCGTTTCGTAGTTTAGGTATTTTGTCTCAGCGAAATTAGTTTGAGTCATGGTGGTCACATCTAGAAAAGTGTTCCGCATGTTAAAAAACATATATATATATATATATATATATATATATATATATATATATATCAAATCTCGATAGAACGAATTTCATCGGACTACGAAAATCGTTCGTTATTCAGAAATTATCGTTATAGTGAAAAACTCGTAAATTGTAATTATATATGAGCAAAAATGACCTGCCTTGGCGATAGGAATATCCGGACGCTCGGTTTTATCCGAAACACAAAACAAAAAATGCTCCACGTAATTGAACATTACACATTTATTGAAAGAAATCAAAACTTCTGATAGGTCTAGCACAACGCTACAGGAAAAACGATTTGATGCCGTCCACCTTGTTGACGGCCTAGGTCACACTGGCACCGCTCACGCGATTGAACACGGCACAGTTACTAGAAGAAATCCGAAATCATCTTCTGGTAGGTGTAGCACAAACGCTGCAGGACGAACGATTCGATGTCGTCCACCTTCCTGTGGGCGGCCTCGGTCGTACTAGCACACCTTGCAAGAAATATGCACAACTTGCTGATGGCACTAAGGACATAGGAGTTGGAGACCGATTCTTCCTGCTGATCCGTGACCGTTGCCTCCTCGTCTTCATCGTTTGGGTTCTCCTCGTCGTTGCAGTCGTTCTGCTGACGAACGCTGTTTAGGATATCGTCAGTCGTCAGTTACGCCGATGTCCATGTTAGGGTTAGGATTTGTTTCCAGATTTCCCGGGTCGATCTTTGATGATGATGATGGTTGGGCGTTGCGGGAGCCGCCAAGTGGCCAAAATGCGCGTCTTTCTGTAATTTAAAATTATTTTGGCCATCCATCGTTGCTTTCGGCCGTTTTTATTTTTGCGATATAAATTCGTAATAGTGAGGTGTTGTTCGCATATAAGAGCATTTAAATTACGTGTGTTATTCTGAAATATTCGGTATTTTGAAATTCGTAGTACTGAAATATTTTTGCATTGAAACCAATAGGCATTTGGAAGGGGATTTTTGAAATGTTTGTAAATCTGAAAAATCTGCTATAATGACGTTCGCAATACCGAGATTTGACTTATATATATATATACATATATATATATATATATATATATATATATATATATATATATATATATATATATATATATATATATATATATATATATATATTAATGTAAATACTACATGCTAGAAAAAAAGAAAAACGAACGTCCGCCTGGAGGTGAAGCATCGAGCCTGGACACCTTTTGGAGATAGGGTGACAAACATAGTGTAACTTATATAGGAGGCACTGCCCCAACACATCTAGCCTAGAGGTCTACCCACTTTCCCTTCAACCATAGCCAATCAGAGCTCGGCGTCGTTCTGACGTCACGGCAACCCTGCGCGAGAAGCAGAGGACTTGCTCTACGCATAGCGGAACGTACGCTTCGCGAATGTTTCCGCAATAAATTGGTTTATCGGGCCAAAGCCATGGCCAAAGCAAATCTGACGAGGGAAAGGGTTACCGGGACAATCAAAGTGACAAATGAAACCCTATCTTTGCCTTAGATTTTATGCACGTCATCAGAACATGATACTGCTTTAATAACTTTATTAGCGCTTTTTATAACAGTCCTTTCAAAACAAAAGGTGTAACACAAGCGAGAGTTCACAAGCTCGAAAGAAAAGAACACGACGGCACTTCATGAAATAATATTATTCATGGTAGGTCCACTTCTCCAGACATTGCGGTATTTCTTCTTGTACTCAAGTTTTTTTTTGTTGTTTTCTTTCGAAAACGCACAGCGACGCTTTCAGAATCTTCGATTTGGCTGGTACCTTCGTTCATAGTTTTCAGGGGGCGATGAAGACTGATTTTGCCAAAGAAAGTTGGATGAATGGTAACAGCTGTACCCTTTACAACGGGCGGTATCTTGCGCCACCTAGCCTAGTACTCCTCGCTGTTGCCAGATGGTCGCACAACAAACCGCCACACGGCTGGAGGAAATAACCCAAATGTAGCCAAAGCCGCTGAAATTCGTTGTTATCACGAACAAAAAATCATAATTGACCTATAAAATGTCAGATATATACGGTGCCTAAAATTTCCCTCAAACTAGCAAGATTTCCCTTATTCCCACGTAGACCTGGATATTACCTTAATCTGGGAGATTTCCCTAGGGTTGGCCGCCCTGCATCAGCACTTGTTCTTCCGGGAGTTCCTTGCAACAAAGGAAAACGCGACGTGCACAAGACAATCGATGTTTTCGCTGCACTAAGCGGGGCCATCACTCGAAGGATTGTCGCAGCAAGGCCCGATGTCCCACTTGCAGCAAAAGACATACAGCGTTCATGTGCATCCCGTAGTGGAGAACACAGACATTAACCAGTAAAGTTCCGGCTGAGGGCGGGGAAGCTACCAACGTCCTGGCCACAGGTTCCTCGTCCTTACCTGACAGAGATGGCGTTCTACTGCAGACCTTCCGAGGCTGGATTGCAACAGGGCAGAAGTGTGCTTATGTCCGTGGCATCATAGACGGAGGAAGCCGGAAGACTTTTGTCCAAGAGGACTTAGCCACGATATTGCAGTTAGAAACAATCAGCCACCTTAACATAAAATTCAACACCTTCGCCAAGTCTGGAACCAACATTCCCATTTCCATCCAAACGTTAAACGTCGTTCGCCTCCGTCTCCGAAGTTAACACGCTACGAAGGACCATGTGTTAAAAATAATCTCTAATAAAATTTATTCTGGAAAATAAATGAAATCTTGGTAACTGGGCTTTTGGTAATTAAAAAGAAAAGAAACACTGTGTTTAATATAGTCGGAAGTACAAATTTAGGTTAAATGATGGAAACTTCGGAAGCCGCGTACCACCATCGCACAACGCTCTCGCTCTGAGTATCGCAGGTAGACTGCCCCATAGTTCTTCTCTCGCGCTACTTGGTCTCGCAGGGCTGTAACCAGATGCCGCATCCGGTCTGACGCCGGTCAGTGGCGTCTTCATAGAGCGGGATTTCACGTATCAGACCCCTGATGCCGAGGAGTCAGTGTAAACACATGTCTTCCGGAAACAGAACCTTGGTGCCTTCCGAGCTTTGTAGGCGACTTCAAGAATGCGCCCGGCGACATAAAATACGAGGTCCAAAACACAATGGCACTCGCTTAAACGTGTATTGGACGCCGTGGTCGTGCCCTTTATATGTCAAGAACTACTAAAAACGCCAGTGGATCCCTTATTTATGACCTTCATCCGAGGTGAACTTGCGGACAAGCTAATGTTCCCATCAGTGATGTCTGAGGCTGGTATCAGCCTTCTTATTGGCGCCGACCAGATGTGGAGGCTTCTAACGGGAGCAACGCGTCGTTCTGCAGATGCCACTGAGCGAGATAGTCATTTCATCCGTGTTAAAATAGACCTTCCAAGGCTCAGCCAGAGCAGTTGGTGCACTGTAAATTTTTACGAACGCAGTAGTGTGTGTGCTCGGTGTTGGGGTCAGTCACGAAGACGACTCAGCAGCTTTGCGGAGGTTCTCGGTATTGGAAATCATCGGTATCATGGACGATCTATTGACGGACCAACAAGAGCCCAACAAAGTGATACAGCACTTCAAAGAAAACATATGCCTGAAATCAGGGCGGTATGAAGTCTCCCTTCCATGGGAAGAAACCTTTCTAATCCTGAACGACAACTACGACGTAGCCAACACGAGACTACACAGCTTGATCAGACGGCTTAGAGGAGATGGCACTGTTACTGAGTAGGACCAAGTCATTCGGCGCTACATTAATGATGGACACGCGGAGAAAGCTTACAAGACCGTACAGGACGAGCGGCCTGTTTACTACATGTCTCACCAAGTGGTAGTTCGAGTGGGCTCAACGACAACATAGATCGCGTTCTGTTTGACGCATCAGCTCACGCCTCAAACACGGGGGGGGGGGGGGGGGGTCTCTGAACGACCACCTCGAAAAGGGAGCAAAGACTAACTCGGAGCTTTTGCCTGTGCTGCTCCGTTTCCGGATGCAGAAAGTGGGCGTCACAGTCCCTTTCATTACATTTATTATACCCTTAAAACACCCATAGAACTTTACATAAAGGGAGGGAGGGGGGGGGGGTAAGTGCAACGTAATTAATTTAAAACACAAACATAAAAGAAACAACAAAAAACGTGTTACGGTTGCTATGCGTCTAGGTATGGGGTAAGAGAAGCTCTGAGGCCATAATATTGTACAATATTATCAGGAAGGTAGTTCCATTCGTACGTAGCTAACTGTAGTCGTAAGAATTTAAAAAGGTTTGTTCGCGGCGTGATCGAATGAAGTTTTTGCGAATTGTCAGTACGCGCAGAAATATGTGCTGCAGCCCGCCAATACAGTTCTCCTTCGATGGGCAGTGGTAATACAAATTGCGTAATGATGTAAGTCTTGAAATGTTTCTTCTCTCTGCGAGAAGAGGTAGTCCAAGTTTCTCCTTCAGTAAGGAGATGCTTGTGCGCGTGTAGTTTTTTTAGAATGAAGCGTGTGACTCTGTTTTGCATTGATTTTAGTTTCTGTATCGAATAAGACAGGATTCCTTATTTTAGAAGCTCATTCGAGTTTAGGTCTAATGAGGGCGGTATATGCTACAAGCTTTGTTTCCCAGTTGGCCATGTGAAGATTTCGTCAGAAAAAACAACCGAAGCTTTGGTTTGTATTTGCACCTATGTAATTCGTCTGGGCTTCACAAGAGATGTTTGATGTGAAATGTATTTCAATATGTCTATATATGCACATGTTCAAGAGCCCTATCGAAAAGAGTGTAGTTAAATCTGTTGAACTTCGCATAGCACCAAAATTTTGAAATTTTGTTTTTGAAATATTTATTTTCATTTGCCACTTTAGACACCATGTTTCAATTGTGACTAAGTCATTCTGAAGTTAAATACAATCACAAATGCTTGATATTTTTGTATACACCACATAATCATCGGCATACAAACGTACTGTGGACTGGATAGTAGCGGGCAAATCGTTCACGTACAAAGGGAAAAGCAATGAACCCAGCACGGTGCCTTGCGGTACTCCTGATTTTACTTTTGGATGAGATGAGGATTCATGTTCATAGCAGGCACTTTGCGAGCGGTCGATGAGGAAGCTTGGTATGACTCTATCACAGATGGTTCTATATGGAAAGCGCATAATTTAAAAAGTCGTCGGTGTGGTACCTTGTCGAATGATTTTTGAAAGTCAATAAAAATTTCAGTGGTTTCCATTTTAGAGTGAAGGTCCTGATGTGGGTTTGTGATAAATTCAAAGAGTTGAGTTTCACAAGAATATTACCGCCGGAAACCGTGCTGAAAACCAAAATGGAGTGTAAGTATGTTTATACAGTCTAGAACTTAATCTGCCCCAACGGGCAACTTGTGTCACAGCTGTAGATGAGAAATTTAATGAGTGCAGTACTACCACTAGCCTGGGGCCTTTAACGTGCACCACGCAGTAGTGGCACACGACCGCACGCCGGTACGATGCTCATCCAAATCGATACGGGCAGGGGTGGGGATTGAAGCCAAGATCCCTGGGTTCTGCAGTGCGAGCTTTCGCTCCACGTGCTTCGAGCTGGTGTGCGCAAGCCCACCAGCTCAGAAAACAAACAAGGACGCGATTTTGTTTGAAAAAATATACCACGTGTTAAAGGACATAAGATTCGGAACAACCGGCCATGCTTTCTCAGGATAGTTCAAGTCTCCAGTAATCACATAATTATAATTTAGATAAGAATGAGCAAGGTTTTCTATACACTCATGAAGTAAAAGTGAGAAATAAGACAGGTCAAGGGGCTTATAACATGCAATGACAAGTATGTGGACAGTAGGCATTTTGATCCTGACCCAAACACCTTAAAAACTTGATATTCTAATAAAATTTTCAATGCGTAAACCATTTCTGACAGCGATCAACGCTCCCCTCCGGGGCGTTAGATCCTACCTCTCCGGGTGATAAAATACTAGTCGCTTAAGATTTTTTCGGCGTCTGGAATTTCTGGGATTAGCCAAGTTTCGTTGAATAAAACAATATCTGCAGAGCATGAGTGGACAGCAGAAAGCAGCTCTTCCTGCTTGGAATAAATGCCTATTCCATTCGCAATAAAATAATTTAAGGTAGCCGCGGGTGGGGGCTGTTTTTTCTGGTGCAGGGAAGGTGACTTTTTTGCTTGAGCTGCGCAGTGATATTCAGACGGCATGTCTACAGATAGCAATCGCAGACGCAGACCGAGATGCTCTTTGTTTTCTTTGGTTCTCCGAAACGCCCACACCTAGCGAGCCACTGCCTGCCGTAGAAGAGTGGCGAATGACAAGATTACCGTTTGGGACCACAGCAAGCCCATTCCTGCTTGGAGGGACGCTAAGCCATCCTTTGGAATGTATGATAGCTAAGAACGAAGCCATCGCAAATCTTCTGCTTTGCTCATTCTACTTGGACGATTTCCTGACAGGGGCGTCAAACGTGGAAGAAGCCCAACTACTTGCCAGAAGTGCCAGAGAGCTCCCACAAGGAGCTGGCATAGAGCTCCGCAAGTGGAACGCAAATTCGCTTGATCCCCAGCAGGTTTTTGACCAACAAAAATGGAGTAATGTAAGAACGGCGGTGATCACGCCTGTTTTTTCGGACAGTGTTACCAAGGTCCTCGGACTTATGTGGGGATAAGATGGCAGATTCCCTCACTTTCTCCGGAGAGCACCTGCTCGATATAATCTGCGCCAACCAGAGTACGAAACGATCTGTGCTTCAGGTCACAGCCTTGATCTTCGATCCTCTTGGATTCCTTTCACCCTATGTCATCCGGGTGAAGATGCAGTTCCAGCCCATGTGGCAGCAGCGGCTGAGTTAGGACGAAGATCTGCCAGATGACCTACGCGAAGAATGGACGGCGTGGAGCGCAGAATCGAAAGACCTTCAGTCTGTCGTAGCTCCAAGATGTGTCCTTCAGATGCAAGGGGACGTAAAACACATACAACTGCATATCTTCACTGATGCTAGCCCTAACGCATACGGGGTCTGTGCATACCTCCGACCCATTGATAACACAAGAAGTGTTAGCGTAGCTTTGATCATCGCGAAAGCCAGAGTTGCCCCTCTTAAAATGATGTCCTTGCACCGCCTGGAGCTGAAAAGAGCACTTATTGAAGCGCGCGCCTTGTCGCATTCTTGCATTCCATTGTGTTTGGTGTGGACGTTGATGTATTATACAGGATAGATTTTATGATCACACTGATTTGGATCAAGGGAGCTGCGACCAAGTGTAAACCGTTAACCTGTAACCGGGTGACTGGGATTCAAGCAGCGAGCGATCCATCCAGCTGGCACAACTGTCCCGGTAACTCAAACCCAGCTGACGTGATGAAGAGACGGAAGGCGGTGATGCATCGCAGAGCCCACATGAAATGTGGTTCGGCCACGACTGGCTTGCCTATGACATGCGGGAATGGCCTCTCCTGAAGTTTGCAGACAACAAATTTCCTCGTGATGTTGAAACGTAACGACGACAGAAGGTCGACGTTGTGCTCGGTGCGGCAAGTGCGACAACTCCACTTTTGACAGTAGAGAACTTCGAAACTTACAAAAGGGTGCTTCGAGTTACTACCTGGATAATGCGCTTCGTCAACAATTGTCGCCGATGGAGCAGATCACAGGAGACCTCTTTGTCAGCAGCAGAAATTTGTTGTGCAGAAAGATTCTGCATCAACCAGGCTTCGTGGGAGTGCTCTGCCCTAGAGATGTAGCCCCGTCAAGAGGAAGAGACCTCAATCGCGGTAGTATCAAAAACAGAAGATCTAAAGCCTTACCTTGACGGAGATGGCCTTATGCCGTTACGTGGCTGTCTGCAACAGGTATCACTTTGAAACGAGGTGAAACACTCTATTCTTCTTCCCAATGAGCATCTAAGCAAGCTAATGGTCGCATCGGCACATCAACGAATTTTACATGGCGGAGTTCAGGCACTTTGACCGAAATACGTGGAAAATTTTGGCAGCTCAGCACCCGAAGAACGATAAGGGTGGTGATTGGACAGTGCCATGTCTGCCGACGCTTTTTCTGTGCCACCAGCTTGCGCCCAGTCTCTCCATTGTCCTAAGACAGAGTTCGAGATGCCATCCTTTCCAATTGTTGGTGTCGATTATGCCAGACCTTTATTGGTAAATGCTGACGGTGAGAATGAGACAAAGGCTGACGGTGAGAATGAGAAGGCAACATTACCTTGTTCACGTGCGCCACCACTCGAGCTATCCACCTCGAGCTCATCTCGTCCTTGGCTACAACAGCCTTCCTCTTGACCCTATGACACTTTGTGGCTCCAAGAGGAATCCCGAGCACAGTCTACAGTGACAACGTCCTCACGTTCAAGAAAGCCTCGAGAGAACTAAGGGCCCTGTGGGAAAAAATATGCACAGCCGGGAATAGCAAGATTACTGTAGCGGCCTCCTCATCTCCTGGAAGTTATTGTCTAACGGGCAGCTTGGTGGAGTGGCTGGTGGGAGACGCCGGTGCGCTCGGTCAAGGTCTACCTTCGAAAGATTCTCGGACGACAGAGCCTATCCTTCGAAGAACTGAAAATTATCGTAGTCGACGGCGAAAAAACTATAACCTCGCGGTCATTGACGTACCTCCACTCAGACACCAATGAGCCAACTGCGTTGAAGCCTGCCCATTTTCTCACTGGAGGAGACTTACCACACTGCCGGAAATGGAGCAACCTAAGCGTCTTGTAAAGAAGGTCTCGCCCGCCGCTGGAAGTTTCGCCAATTGGCTTATGGAATGATTCTGGAGGCGTTGGCAGCTAGAGTACTTGCTCGAGCTTCGCTCGGCACACGTCGCCAGACCTGCTGACAGTTGCCCGCCAAAAATCGGCGACCTGGCTCTATTGCGCGACGACAACAAACCTTGCCACCTGTGGAGGGTTTTCCTCTTTACCGAGGTCTTTAGTGGCACCGATGTACATGTACGAGCATGTGCTGTCAGGCTGCCCGCTGGAGCCACTACCCGAACACCAGTACAGGTGCTGTACCACATAGAAACCATGTGATCAAATGACCTCGGATCATTTTGGGGGAGTATGTTAGAAATTAATACGCAAACTTCCTTCCTCGTGTGCGCGTGAACATGATGGTTGGGGACTGCCACGGAAAGAAGAGAAAAAGAGGCATTCCAAGCAAAACGTTTCACCGAGGCAGGTATTATTGTTAATTCTCGTCTTCGAGCACACTCTTTGCGCAACAAGTCCACCATTTAGGAGTGAGACAGACCGTTTGAAGGCAACTGTGTGAGAGGTGTTGGTGTTGTGCCTCATATTACCCATGTTGCCACCATGCGAGACTGTGTAGTGAAGCTGAACTTCTCATTTTTTTCTTTGGCAGTGTTTTCAGAGTTTTTTACACCTAAAGTTCACCTTACGCTTGTTTCTGGGCTTTGCATTGCATTTCGATTTGGCTGGGCATATGAAAAAAATTAATCTATTTGGGCCGGTTTTTTTTTTTCATGATTATTGCAGCAGGAAATGGGTTAAGGCTGGTTTACACTGCCCCGTTTCCTCGCGTTTTCTTACGTTACGTATAAGTCACCGAGACGTTTGTGTCTGGAATGTAGTGTGCCAGGCTATCTCCTTGAACTGTGTTGTGGCGGCGCTACTGTCGCATTTGTAGTCTGAAGAAGAAGAGGATCGAATAAAAAGGTTGTTCTTCACCGGTACCGGAGCAGGGCGGTCGACTTCAGCTGCCACGGCAGCATACAACAGATTGGCGACGAGTGATGTACCGACAAGCATGAGCCTAGCGGTGCCGCCTCCTTTCCTTCCCGCTCCCGGGAGACCTGCTATCCCGTGGAAACAGTGGCGGCGGGTGTTCCAAAATTACTTGCTCGCCTCGGGGGGCGACGCCCATGGACCTGCTCGGCGGAAGGCCTTACTTCTACATTGCCTCGGTGTTGAAGGACAGAGAGTCTTCTACACACTTCCGGAGACGCATCCTCCGGTACCACTGAAGGAAACAACTGCCGGCACGAAGACACCGACTGCGCCGGACGAGTACGATGTCGCTTTGGCGGCCCTGGAGACCTACTTCGCGGCAACTTCGAACGTGGTCGTTGCACGACACCGCTTCAGGCAGCGAGCGCAGCTACCGGGGGAATCTGTCGAAGTATTCGTTGCCGAGCTGCGAGACCTGTCGGCGGACTGCGAGTTCGGACTCTTGGCGGACGAGTTCATCCGAGATCAGCTGGTGGCGAAGACTACGAGCCAGCAGTTACGAGAGCGTCTACTACTGGAAGGAAGTAGTCTAACCCTGGACCGGGCGTTGTCCATCGGCCGACTGGTCGAGGAAGCGGTCCGGTACTCCAAAGAGCTCGTATCGTCTTCATCGGTGCAGAAGGTGGACGTTAAGTCTCCGAAAACCGAGCGACCACAGCGTACACAGGGAGAACCTTCATCTTCCACTTCGAAGAAATGTTACCGCTGCGGGTCGTCGGGACATCTTGCAAATTCCGCTACATGCAAAGCAAGAGGGAAAAAGTGTGCTGGATGCGGGAAAGTCGGACATTTTCGTGCTGTCTGCAAGAGTACCGCCAGTCACACTAGCCAAAGGGGTAGCTGTCAGAGAAGTTGCGTGCTTGAATGGCTCTGACGAGGACGTTGTTAGTATTCTTCACGTGCACGATAAACCGAAGAGCGGTATCTACATTTCAGTTCAAGTCGAAGGAACACCCCTATCATTCTTGGTTGACACAGGGTCAGCAGTTTCCATAATGTCGGAAGATACGTACAAAAGAAACTTCAGTTCTGCTTACCAGCTGCAAGGTACGTCCGCAAGTTTGTTCGATTTTTCGCAGCAGAAGATCGCCGTAGCAGGCTGCTTTGTTGCTGCTGTCGGTTACAAGGAGCGCAAGGCTTCTGTACGCTTCTACGTTGTCCCGAACGGTACGGACATACTCGGCATCGACGCCATCGCTTGTTTATCTCTTGAGATCAGCGGTAGCGCGTTGAAATGTTTCAACACCACGTGCGTACCAGCTGGACTCCCTCGAAACTTGGTACATGACTTCGCTCACCTTTTTGACGGCACCCTCGGTACCGCGAAGGAGTTCGCTCACAAGGTGAAGACGCGTCAAGGAGTTCAGCCCGTTTCTGCCAAGCTGCGAAGACTTCCGTTTTCTGTCAGAGACGAAGTCTCCGAAGAGCTCCAGCGACTTCTACAAGCAGGCGTCATCGAGAGGATTGATGCGTCCGAATGGGTCTCGCCGATCGTGGCAGTGAAAAAGAAGAACGGGAAAGTTCGACTATGTGTCGATTTAAGAGAAGTAAACAAGGCCGTCATAATTGATAGCTTTCCGTTGCCTCACACTGAGGAACTGCTACAAGCACTAGTCGGAGCTAAGTACTTTTCACGCCTGGATCTATCGAGCGCGTACCATCAGGTCCTTTTGTGCCCGGAAAGCCGAGACCTGACGGCGTTCATAACCCACGATGGACTTTTCAGGTTCACCAGGGTTTGTTTTGGGTTGGCATCGGCTCCTGCTGCGTTCCAGAAAATGATGACTACAATCCTGAAGGGATGTCAACAAGTACGCTGCTACCTGGATGACATCATTGTTTTTGGAACTACCGAAGAGGAGCACCTCAAGAATCTGCATGAAGTTCTCCGTCGCATCAGCGAAGCGGGCTTGAAGCTAAACGACAAGTGCATCTTTAATGTTCGGGAACTGTCATTCTTGGGGCATGTTGTCAGCGAGCGGGGAGTGTCACCCATGCAAAGCCATGTTGACGCGATTGTCAAGGCTCAAGCACCTACAGACGTCACCATGCTACGTTCGTTTCTGGGCATGGTCGGCTACTACGCCAAGTTCATCCCTCGGTATGCAGAGCTGGCAGAACCACTACGTGAGCTACTACGCAAGGGTGAACCTTTCCGCTGGACGGCTGCT
Organism: Ixodes ricinus; assembly: GCA_037355805.1. Lineage (NCBI taxonomy): Eukaryota > Metazoa > Arthropoda > Arachnida > Ixodida > Ixodidae > Ixodes > Ixodes ricinus. The sequence goes on along the minus strand of JAZHYW010044003.1, from coordinate 41,388 downwards.
CGGGAAGACAGTTTTCAGAGACTGAAGTCCTTACTTTCCTGTGAGCCTCTCCAAATGTTCGACCCTAGGCTGCCCGTGGTCGTGACAACTGACGCCTCAGCATACGGCCTTGGAGCTGTTCTACAGCAGAAGAAAAATGGAGACCTTGTGACCGTCTCCTTTGCTTCTCGAACCCTGACGCCACAGGAGCGGAAGTACTCCGCTGGAGAGCGTGAGGCGTTGGCCTGTATGTGGGCGTGCGAGCACTGGCGCGTTTTCTTGTGGGGTCGGCATTTTACGCTGCAGACCGACCACCAGTCACTGTTGACACTGTTGGGCTCGCAAGGGACTGGCCAACGACCATTCAGGATTGCAAGATGGTATGCTCGTTTGCTCGCATACAGCTTCACCATGGTCTTCAAGAAGGGAGAAGACAACTTTGTGGCAGATGCTCTTTCGCGTATGCCTCTTGATGCGCCCGGGGAGACCCAGGAAGACGATGTTGTCTGTGCCATTTCTTCGTGTCTATCGCAGCAAGAGTTAGTCGAAGAGACTCGGCAGGACAACCGTCTGCAACAAGTGATTGCTTTGACAACCGGCACCTGGCCACCAAGAAAGGAGCTGCATCCTGACCTGGCACCCTTTCACCAAGTAAAAGAAGAACTTTCCACGAGTGGAGACCTGCTGTTTCGGGGGATCGGGTTGTTGTTCCTACCGCTCTTACTGCGAAGATTGTGGAACTAGCCCACGAAGCTCACCCTGGAATAACAAGAACTAAGCAGCGGGCTCGAGACTCGTATTGGTGGCCTGGAATGGACAGACACATTGAAACTGCAGTTAGGTCCTGCGGTGTTTGTCAAGCAGTTGACAAGTCTGCAAAACCCGTGGTACCTCCTCTACATCCGGTTGCATTTCCGTCTGCTCCCTGGGAAAAAGTGGGAGTAGACATTATTGGGCCCTTTGCCAATGCTCCAAGCGACTGCCGGTACGCTGTAACACTAATAGATTATTTCAGCAAGTGGCCCGAAGTGTGTCTGACGGCACTAGTGACGTCAAGAAAGATCATCTCGTTTTTACGGGCAGTGTTTAGCCGGGAAGGCTACCCTACTGAGCTTGTGAGTGATCATGGCCCTCAGTTCGTTTCTGCTGAGTTTGAAGCATTTTTGACAGAACGGGGAGTGCGACACACCTTCTCTTCGGTGTACCATCCCCAAAGTAATGGACAGATCGAACGTTTCAACCGGGTGTTCAAGGACTTTGTGCAGATCAGTGTCCAGGAGCAGCGTCCCTAAAGGAAGCGGTGGTGGAGTACCTAGGAGTCTACCGTTGTACTCCTCACGCTGCCACAGGCGAGAAGCCGGCGTTACTCTTGCATGGACGCCATCCAAGGACGAGGCTGGACATCGTGGGGGGCCCGTCCAAGGATTTCTTCGATGAACCGACAAAGAGTCTGGGAGAGCTGCGACAACGAGTGACTCAGTACCAGCAGAAGTTCAAGAAGTATACAGATGCTCGCCGGGGAGCCAGAGTCAGCGTGCTGAAACCTGGAGATAGAGTACGGGTCAAGCTACCAGGACACATTCCTAAAGGTAGCCTCAGCTATTCTGCGCCCCTCAAGGTGGTGAAATACCTGGGGAAGAACGCCTACCGTCTAGAAGACGGGAAAGTGTGAAACAGGAAGCGGCTCGTCGTCGTACCACCAAGCACGAAGCCACCTCCTCAAGCTGACCTGGGCCACATCCCATGGTTCTCGACACCATCAGCGACCTCATCATCAACCGCATCTTCGCCTTCTATGGTCGCGCAACCACAATCACCTCCCGCGACATTGTTGGAGACTGCGTTGCCGGCATCTCCATCGACCTCGCCGGCACCGGGATGTCCCCTCATCAGTTCGCCCAGTTCAGTGGCCATGGAACCAAGACGGTCTGCCAGACAGACCTCCAGACCACAAAGATTGCGGGATTTTGTTTTATATTAGTGTTCTTGTTTCTAATGTTGTACATAGCATTTCCTTTTTATTCTTGAAGGGGGAACTGTTGTGGCGGCGCTACTGTCGCATTTGTAGTCTGAAGAAGAAGAGGATCGAATAAAAAGGTTGTTCTTCACCGGTACCGGAGCATGGCGGTCGACTTCAGCTGCCACGGCAGCATACAACAAACTGGTAGCCACCTTTAATAGAAATCATAGATGTTAAGGTAACTTGTGCGTAAGTAGACGTAAGCTTTCGTAACGTCACGTAACGTAAGAAAATGGGGCTGTGTGAAGCAGTCTTTAAGCTCCTTTTTTTATGCTAAAGTGTTCTTCATCGCCCAGTTGCCTTTCCAGAGCGCCAGGGGGCGATAGCGCTTAAGGCGAAACCTTTCTTCACTAGCTGAAAGAGTTCTAGAGGAGTCGAAAAACCTTACAAGCACGGATTTGTTTTAGAGACCACGGTAAACGGAGAAGGACCGTTTTTCGAAGAACGCTTTTTTGCGCAAATGTTTGCGCAAACTTTATGGTCACCATAAACAAAAAATGAGGGCTCCAATCCACATTGTGAAGGTGGTTAGTCAGCGAAGCTGTGGTATCAAATGCAACGATTGCCAACTGCACTATACGAAATGTCGCCGCCGGTCGCAGCACGCTGCCACTGGTCGTATTGCCGTTTCTTTTCCCTTGGCCGCTCCTAGTATTCACGCTGCTCCTCGGGAGTCCTAACTATGACTGGCTATTCATCTCGGTGCTGCAGCAACAATGAAATCAGTTGCTATACTCCGTTTCATTTTGAGTTTAAGCACAGCGGATGTTACGAGCCATCGGAGCCAATCAGAGGCCGTGTGAATGTCACGCGACCTTAGAGAGGGGGCTGTAACGTTTCGGCCGGGATGGCCGGAGTGACGACACCTTCGTTGTGGCAGGCGACTTTATTTCGGTCCCATCTCAAGCAAAAAAGGCTTCCACGGCCGGTGCAGTGGCATTTTATCGAGTTCGCAACGAAAAATGGGCATGCGCCCCGTCGCGCTTATCATGCAGATAAGATACGTTACAGGGCACAGCGACGCGCGGAAAGCGTATCACGGGCCACGCCCAAAGAACGGGATTGGCTAAGATAGCTCGTAGGATCCGCTGCGTCCGGACGTAAGGTGAAACGGGGCGTAGGCGGGTTCTTCTTTTATATATGAAAGGCTAGTGACGTCACTCCCCACGTCGCAAGCTGCCGTCGCCGCGGCAGCTTGGGCAACAGTAATCTTCACCGGGAACGTATACGGTGAGCGCTACGTGCTTCGCATTGTTTTCAGGAGATCCTTATTAGAAAGTTTTAGTAGATCGTTCCGATGACTCCGATAACGATACCCGATCATCTGCCTCCGCCTTTGCGCTTACATATATAGTATCGTTATCGGGGGTATCGGAGGTATCGGAACGATCTACTAAAACTCTCTATTATTCATTATATGGTTAGGATGTTTGCTTTGTGCTTATTCTTTACTGAAACGAATGTTGTGCTGTATGTTGTATGCGTGGTGTTTGTACTTTTCGCTTCAATTTTCTGAGGCCTTTTTTCCCGTGAGAACGCCGGACACGAAAACACGCGCGGGAGAGAGGGAACGTGCTTGGCATTGTTCGCAGGTGCCGTTATCATCCATTATGCGGTATGCACTTTACACGAGGGCTTCGAATGACGCCAAACCCTTCGAAGCAGCTGCAAACCTAATCTTTACCGGAACGCGTGGGAGGGTGTTCTATTGTTCACAAGCGCCTTATCATCCATCATGTGGTTTTGATGCTTGTTTTGCAGTTTTCGTTATTGAAACGGATAATGAGCTGTATGCTGTATGCCTGATTACAAAGAAGATATGCAGTTTCGCCTTCTATTGTTCGTCGGGAATTTTTCGCTTACAACGTTAACGACACGAAAATTTGCTTGGCTGGTAGAGGTACATTGCTTCGCTGTAAAACCACGATAAAATCATTATCCACCACAGGTATTGTGCATCCGACGTTCCACCGAGCGGACGCGCCACAAGAAGGCGCCAGGCGTTCTAGGAAGCTTGGAAACATACTTTGATATTGTTAGGTTGGTGTCCACCGAAGTATGTATGAGAGAAACACATTGCACACATGAATCAATGTCTCTGGTCAAGACTACATCGAGACAGGTACTTTTACGAGTGGTGGTTTCCTTTAGATCCAATTCTACCAAACTCTATTAAGGAAAAAAAAGGTGCCGTCGTCTGTAGACATACTGGTTTCTTTTTGCCGCACCTCGTAGACATATATTGTACTTCTGTATTTATGTTCAAATAAACTTTAACATTGTTCTTCGGTCCTCGTGAATATACTAAGCATCGCGGAAAGCTGGAACTCCGTAAGAATGGGACGCTAGTGGTTGGGATAGAATGCGAAATTTGGAGAACATGACGTTACCTGGATCAAGAAATAAAAAAAGAAAGACCAAATTTGTTTATGAACCGATGTTCTCCTAAGCCTAAAATACGGTAAATGGCGCAGGCTAACTGGTACACGGTCCTACTTATGAAACCCCGAGGCAAGGGGCAAAATAGGAAAGACAAGAAAAGGACAACACAGCGACGCCTTAAACTTAAAACGTCGTTTTTATGTGTGTGTTTTTTTTCTTGTCTCAGGGCGTAGTTTAATATTTTAAATTATAACATAATATTGTAAAAGTAAGAAATAACACTGTTAGAGCCTTTAGGAATTATTTCAGAGAAAAATCTTGTCAGCGAGAAAGAAACCAATATTCTCTTTCTTGTTGCCAAGTGTGTTTCACGGATTTAAATGCCACATGCGTCCACAACGTCAGTTTTTGTTTTGACAACATTAGGCTTAAATGGACGTCGGCTCATAGTGAAACTTCGTCTTCCTTTTTCATCTTTTGATCCGGGTAAAACGTTTTTACAATAGAATATGTTCTCAAACTTGAGGGAGATCGGTGGCCCATTCTACTTCCGGCTTCCGAGCACTACGGTTGGAGAATCATGAGCTCCTCAGGAGCGTCGATAACGGCCCTCGCCGGCCGCGGTTCATCTGTTTCTTCGGCTAACTCGGAATATCGAATCGTTCTGCCTCCCCTGCCATCTGGAGCCATTGTGCGTAACTCTGTGCTGCTGCACGGTGACGTGAGTGCTCGCCCATACAAGATAGGCGATTTCAGGGCCGAGATGGAACGTCTTGGTGTGATTGGGCACATCGAGGCGCTCGGCGCCTACCAAATGAATCATCTCTGGATGGTGACCTTCAAGACGGAAGAAGCCAAGCTGCGCCTGGTCACCGCCAAGGAACTGGAGGTAAAGGGCAAGCGTTGCATCGTCGTGGACCCGGAGAACGCGGACGTTCGCATGAAATTGCATTGGCTCCCCTTCCACGTATCAGACGAAACCGTCAGGAAGGCCTTAGAGCCCTTTGGGAAGGTTCAGGACCTGACGCGCGAAAAATGGAAGGCGGAAGGATTTACCGGTGTCCAGTCGACGACCAGACTGGTGCGGCTAAGCCTAAAGGAGGGCGTCACTTTAGAACGCCTTCCGCACCAGTTGAGGATTGCTGGTAGCAACGTTCTGGTCGTGATTCCGGGACGTGATCCCTTATGTCTACGCTGCAAAGGTACAGGACACATTCGACGAGAGTGTCGTGTACCGCGATGCGACGAATGCCATCGCTTTGGACACGAGCAAGACAACTGCGTCCGTACCTACGCTACAGTGACGCAGGGAGTGGTGGCGGATGGAGATGGCGTCCTCAACATGGACGAGGAAGAGGCAGAGGAGGCCGCACGGGACGTCGAAACTGAGGTTTCCGCCACAGCCGGTGCGAAAGAGGCCCCGGCGGATGTACTGGAAGACGTGCACCCTCCACAGTTGCAGCCCGAGGGGGACGCCGTGAAACCCGACCCTCCGCAAGCGTCGAGCAGCAGTCCCGTCGTGTCGAGCGACGTCCAAATGGCTATACTAAAAGACGTAGAGGTCATCCAAGCCCTGGAATCAAAAGACACGAGCCAGGTCAGTCTGAGCGACGACAACTCCGACCTTAGCGACGCTAGTGAAATCATCATGCTGCCAGGGGAAGCATCAGCGCGCTCCGAGTTCAAGTGGCATAAGAACACCACACGGAGGGAGCGCTTTAACCCGAAGCCGCGCATCCCGACGGAAGAGCGCCGCCGGTCAGCCCCTCAGTAGGTCACCTCTTTTTTTGTTTTTCGCTTTGCTCCCTGCTCATCTCTCGACTAGTGTTCTTGTCGCGTGACTTCGCTCGCACCATCTTTTCCACAAAATGAGACCCCTCAAGTTTGCAACCCTCAATTGTGTCAGTCTTGTGGCGAGAAGAAGAAAGCAATGGGTGCTGGACACTATTCTGCACGCGCGGGTTGATGTCGCATTTTTGCAAGAGACCAAGATCGCCACAGACGGTCAAGTGGAGGAGTTGACGCGCTTTTTTGATCGTCACTTCGTCGTCTTCCTGTCGAGAGCATTTGGACAGAGCGGAGGAACGGCGATAATGATTCGCAAGAATAGAGGCATTGCAATCTGCCCCGAATGGGAGGGAGACAGGAATGGACGGGTGTGCGCTGTAGAAATGCTGCACTGCGGACAGCTTCACAAGCTTGTATCTGTGTATGCACCTAATGACGCGACTGAGCGACGGGACTCTTTCAAAAATCTTCGCCAGTATCTCGACACACCTTGTCGAACGATTTTTGCTGGCGATTTTAATTGTGTGCTGGCCGAGAGGGATTGCTCGAAGCGGCTGAAAGCGGACGTCAGCCGGGTGGAACTGCGAAAACTGCTCCGCGACTTTGACCTGATGGATGCTAAGGACTACGAGAAAACAGTCGACCCAACGTACACGCATTGGCAAGGAAATTGCCATGCTCGACTAGATCGTATCTACCTCTCGGGAGAATTTTCAGCAATGACGCCTGTGCTAGAAGTCTTACCCTTAGCGTTCTCGGACCACGCTCTGGTCACGGTAATGCTGGGCAGACCCGTGCCGCGAACCCAGAAGTCTTCTTGGTGGAGCGGCTGGAAGCTAAACGAAAGCCTCATCGAGGACGAACAACTGCGTACGCAGATAAAGGACCTTCTCGAGGGCAAAATGGGAGGTGCGCCCATGAACGCGGTAACCTGGGAGGAGCTGAAAGAGGACGTCAAGCTCAAAGCGTTCCGGCACAGTCAGGAAAAAGCGGCGCGCGAAAGGGCGGATAAGCGCCGCTTGACGAAGACCCTGGAAATCCTCATCGCAGAGGAAAATCGTTCCCCGGGACTCTTCACTCAAGATATCCGCGATTGCAAGGGCAGTATTCTGGAGCTCCTCGAGAAGGCGTACCGCGGTGCCATGGTCCGAAGCAGAACGCTGTTCCTCGAGAGAGATGAAGAGCCGAGCAAAATATTCAAGACGAAGGAGCGCCAGCACGCTTCACGCAACAAGATCGGGAAGCTCCAAGTAGGCGACGTCGAGGTTACCCGGCAAGAAGAAATAGAAGACGCGTTTCTGCAGGCCTACACCGACCTGTTCACGAGAGTGGAGGACGACGGCGTTTTCCAAACGACTGGAGTGGCGCTGCCCAAGATATCCGCAAAGGTACGAAAACAAATGAACCGGAAAATAACGGCATCAGAGGTTGAGGAAGCCATTAAGAAATTAGCTCCGCGCAAATCGCCAGGAGTGGACGGGCTCGGTAGCCAGTTCTACAAGACGTTCTCAGCCCAGCTGTGTCCTATCTTACGAGACGTATACGCCGACGTACTGAAGCGAGGACTGCTGCCGCCATCCATGCGACAGGCGGTAACGGTGCTCATCCAGAAGAAAACCTCAAAGGGTACCCCGAAGGTTGACCATTTCCGGCCCATCAGTCTGCTAACCAGCGACTACAAAATCCTAGCCAAGATTCTGGCCAAACGGCTCGAGTGGGGTCTACGGGAAGTCGTCGGAGAGCACCAGGCCTACGGCATCAAGGGACGGACCATCAGCACCAATCTGCACGCGATGCGAATCGTGTGCGAGGCAGCGCAGGTGTTGAAGCGTCCAGTGGCAGTGCTTCAAGTAGATCTGAGCAAAGCTTTCGACCGGGTTCGCCATTCGTTCCTCTTCCGGCTCATGGAGGAGTGTGGGATCGGTTCGCGACTGCTACGGTATGTGCAGCTGTGCTACCGTGACATCACGACGCGGCTCCTGGTCAACGGCAACAGGACGGCTCCCATTGCAGTTACCCGATCCGTTCGACAGGGCTGCCCGATGTCGCCTATTCTGTTTGCATTGTATCTGGAACCGTTGTGCAGGGCCATTATCGGTGACGCGAGCATCCGTGGGCTGTCCCTGGCGTCGGGTACGCTTAAAGTGCTCGCCTACGCGGACGACGTCACGGTGTTGTGCTCGTCAAGGACGCAAGTGCGCGCTGTAACCCAACACATCGCAGAATTTTGCAGTGTCTCGGGTGCAGCGATGAACACAGACAAATCTGTCGGAGCCTGGCTTGGAGACTGGGACTTGAAACCGGAGCAGTTCCTCGGTGTCACCTGGACGACGTGCGTTTCGAACTATCTAGGGCTCAGCTTGACCGCAGAGCAACTGAGTGGCCGATGCGGTTGTTTGGACATTAATCGCCTCAGAGGCAAGGTGCTTGACTGGCATGCCAGGGAACTCTCTTTGTTCAATCGCGCATTTATTTGCAACTCTGTTTTCTTCCCGACCGTTTGGTACGCGGCACAAGTGTTGCCAAGCTCCCAAAGTGACGTAGCGAAGGTTCATCGATTTTTCGCAACGTTTATCTGGGACTCGTGTTTTGAACGTATGAGGCGTGACAACCTATTTGTAAGCCAGAAGAAAGGAGGGTTGGGTCTTGTAAACGTAGAACTTAAGCTGAAAGTGCAGCGTTTCCTCTTTTTCCGCGATCAAGACAATCCTCTCGTGATTTCTGCGTTTAAAGAGCTGGGAGGAAGCTATTTGGGGCCGTGGCTCGAGGGAGACACTGGGGACTTCCGGGCACGTGTTCTGAAGTTCTACCAGGAAATAGCAGCGGCGAAGGAATTTTTCCGAGCCCGCTTTTCCGACGAGTACCTGCAGAAAGTTAGAAAGAAATCTCTTTACTGGGACACAGTTGATTTGCTCATACCGCCCCCACTCTATCGCAGCTTTCCGGGAAGTGCGGAAAAATCGGATGTATTTCGTCGATTACGTAGATACCCTGTCAGAACGGCAGTCAAGAATTTTTTCTACGCTTCCATTTCGAAGTACTGCCGGTCAAGACGTGGCTGGTTAAAAAAGGTTTCTTTGAACCGTGGTCAACAAATTGTGCGTTGTGTCCATTTCCCGAAACACTTGAACATGTATTTTTGTACTGTACGAATGCGGAGCTTTTTTGGGCAGAACTTCGAGCAGTGCTGCAGATAGATCTTTACGTAGAGTGGAAGAGCGCGAAGTTTCTGCTTTTCGGCGACAGTGCGCAGAGTAGGGCATGGGAGCTGCTGGCACTCCTCGGTCTATATGCACTGTGGCGGTCGAGGACGGATCACTTGGAGGTCCGAGAGGGATCCAAGCCCGCCTGGCAACACTTCTGCGACGGCTTTCTGTACGTGAGCAGCCTTCTTGAGGCGACGGAGCAACAGGGGCTTGAATGTTGGTCGCTAATTGGAGCGCGTTTGCACATCCGCGCTCTGAAGGCTCATGGTAAATAAGAATTCCCGGGCCACTGCGCGAGGGACTGGGGTGCATGTGACGCTACAGAGAAATGATTGAGCGAGTTACATTTTGAATTTGTGTGTGAATCGCGGTCCTCGCCTGTTAAACAGAGCTCACTGACATGATAGGTGTATGGCAACCAATGTGATCATTTTAAAACTATGTAAATAGACAAACTTTTAATAACAATCTTTCGAGAAAAAAAAAGAGGGGGGATCGGTGGCCGAGTGGGCTAGCGCACACCAGCTCGGAGCACGTGGAGCGAAAGCTCGCGCTGCAGAACCCAGGGATCCTGGGTTCAATCCCCACCCCTGCCCGTTTCGATCTGGATGAGCATCGTACCGGCGTGCGGTCGTGTATCACTACTGCGTGGTGCACGTTAAAGATCCCAGGCTAGCGGTTGTACCGCACTGGCTAAATTGCTTATCTACAGTGGGTAACAATGTCGCCATGTTCTGGCAGACTAAACTCCTGCTGTATAAACAACTAACGACTTATTTGTTTTTGTTCTCAAACTTGCGCGTTCTAGACGAACCGCTAGCGTCACATTCTTCAGCTACCAGCGATGCCTTTAGTAATTTACGGGGCTCGAAAAGCACGCTTCTACCTTTTCTTAAAAACACTCGGTGCATGCAAACCAGTTATACGGGGTGTCGCGTGATTTAATAACGTAACGAAGTTTCCTGTCTGGCGCAACGCCGACTGTAAAAACAAACAAAAAAAGTGGAATAAGCGGCGTTGAACCATGTGTGTGAGAAAGAACAAAATAAGGGGGATAAAGCAGAATTCAAAAGAGGGCGTTTGTTTTACTAAGCTTCATGAAGGCCACATTTTTCTGACTTTCTGACAAATCAGCTATTCTCGTTTAATAGTGATTCTTTCTTTTTTATTTAACCTTGGCACCTCAAGAGGCGAGAGCATTAACCACCACCCTGACCTAAACACGATTATTATCGGGCGAACGGCGCGAATATTTTTCTGTGTCGAGCTAAGCGCCTATGTTTTGCATGCTAACGATTCCCGATAGACATGCGGTACTTTTATAAGCGTGTTAGAGGCATTTTACCAGAAATCGTCCTTCCGGATGATTGCTGCCGTGGCTATTGGCGGCTTGCGCGCGAACTACAGGGGGCGCTTTTCTTGCTATCATCATCATCGTTTGGCGCGCTTTATGCGTTGTTCGGAAACATATTTTACGCACTGTACATTAATTGTACCTTGTCTCTGTCTGTATGTCTGTATCGGTGTGTGTGCGGGGGGGGGGTGTTATGACATTTTATCATAGCTTGAAGCATTGGCAAACCGAAGAATTTGCTTTGGGTGGGTGGGAAGCTATGACATATTTTTATTGGTTTCCGAGCTAGTTTGTGACGCTGCGAAATTCGACGTGCTGTGTTCGGGTTGCCTTGCTATTCGTGCAACTCGAAATAATGGCACAGGGTCAGTGTTTCAAAGAACGAATTAACACCAACGAACAAGCGAAGGTGACGATGAGCATTTTTATTCGCACTCGGAAAGATGGCTGGTAACGCGCGCTGCATCCATTACTGACTCCGTTGGCTTTTCTTTCGCTTTTTATACCCGCCATTTTTAAAGCACGCCTTTCCTCAAGCATCACGTCAGCAGTAACGGATTTTACAAGAATATTGTTTTTAACCCCTAATTTCATTCCTGGAATTGATTTTAAATGGTCAAAAACAATTCACGCTTCCTGGAGGGCATGTTTTCGCTTCTCCGCATAGCCACGGAACAACAGTATCCATCAACAAACAAACCCGCGTTCGCCCACACCAGGTGTGGGCACTGCGCTTGCGCAGAAACCGAATTCGGGAGGAAGGAAGCGTCTGCGCATGCGCAGTACCGACAGTAGCGCCACCGCATTGGCGTGACGTCGGCGAGTCGAGTTGGTCTATAATATCGACAACTAGCTCGGCTCTTTTGTGAAGTAATAAGTTCTAACTCAACTTCCTCAGCTAATGAAAGCCGCATTTACCACCTGCGGCGTCAATAGACCGATCTTACAGCCAGTTTCATTACGCCACCGCTGCCGCCGTGCATCGTGGGACGTCTTTCTGCATGCGCGACAACCTCGCTGAGGGTCTGCGCGAGCAGAGCCATAGCCTCCTTACTGACAAAGCCTGGCAGATCGCCACGAGAAGCGGCCGCCGAAATGAAAAAGGTGGAGCGGCAGACAACAGATGAGAGGAGAACCACGTGACTGGCGCCCCGCTGCGGCGAGACGCCGGAACACACTTCTCCCGAGCGAACAAGTGTGTTTCGGGTCCTCGCGGCTGCAAAAGCTGTGCGCTGATGTCCAGGTTCCCCGAGAAATGGTTCTTTGATGCTCTGTGCTACCAGATCCTCATGCTCCAAATCTGCGATCGGGCACTCTATGGCTCCGTCGTCGAACTGCCAGGCTTTGTGAGTATAAAGAAGGCTATAGGGCAGAGCACGAGGCGCGGTACGAGTTGTCTCTGGAACTGGCACCTGCCTCCTACGAACTTCAGATAGAGTACAGTGAACTAGAATAGAAGTATTGGAAAAATAGCCGGCGTCCAGGTGAGGCGCTTCGTGTAGAACCTACCAGGTAGCGCTGGTGTTCGATTCCGGAGCACTCCTGCCAGCGAAGTTCGCGCCAAGCGTAGCTGTTCTTGATCTTAGCGGTTCATTAGTGTGGCCTATGTATGCTTTATGGGTGTTTTATCGTCTATGAATTAATGTTTAAAGCTTACTTGGGCAATGTAGTGAAAACCGGGGTAACCAGTCTTGCATGCTGGCGCGTAGCAGTGCGCATCCGTCTTCTTTCTCTTCATTTTCATCGCTTAGCGACAAGACTCGAAACTACGCTACCTTTTTGTTCCGCGGGCATTAGCATTTGTCCCCAGAGCTCACTTATTGTTATTTGCTTTGTGCCTGTACAACGTTTTGATTCTTGCCGGTGATGTGGAGCTGAACCCCGGCCCCGGGGACTTGGATGAACTTCAAAACACGCTTGACAAACTTGTGCAGTCCACTGAGCAATATCAACGGGAAAATGCAACCAAACCTTCTACCATTGTAGATGGGGTAAAACGCCTGACTGAAAGAGTGACTCATTTAGAAAAAAAGTTAGAGGACTTGGCACGGGTTCAGAAAGACGTTGTTGGTGTCCAAGCAAAAATAGCTTCTCTGGAAAATAAAGTCAAATCGATATCCGCCACCTGTAAAAGTCTTAGTAGTCTGCCAACCAGTTTGGACGCGCTGGATAACAGACAACGCCGGAATAACCTGATATTCAAGGGTCTTCCAGAAGAAGACAAAGAATCGTGGAACAGATCTGAGCAAATTGTGAAGAACTTTATTCAAACGCACCTTGGAATTGAGGCCGGAGAAATCGAGCGCGCACACCGATTGGGAAGAAAGCGGGGGGACTACCCTCGTCCGATCATCGTTAACTTCCGTAGCTTTAAAAAGAAGCAGGAAATCCTTGAAAATGCGTCAAAGCTGAAACAACTCGAGAATTGGCGTGTTTGGATAGATGAAGACTTTTCACCTAACATTCGTCATGCTCGAAAAATGCTATGGGAGTACGGTAAGCCTCTCCGTTCGACCCAGACCCGTGTGCGCCTTGTTTTTGACAAGCTTTTCGTTGGCGATCGTATGTTCTTTTACAATGCGGAATCAGGTGATGTGATTGAACAGGAAAGAACAAGCTCTGTGCCTACACCAGCTGAATCACGACGTCGCGCAAAGGAGCGCCTTTCGGCAACTGTGACTTTTCTGGTCGCTAATTTTAGGAGTCTTGTTTCTAAGCAAGAAGAACTTTTGTGTTCGATCGACATCTGTAAACCGCACGTCATACTTGGAACGGAAACTTGGCTTTCCAGTGATATTGATAACCGTGAGCTTGTTTTAGATAAAGATTATCTGCTTTATCGGAAAGACCGGTCGCATTCAAAAGGTGGAGGGGTGCTAATCGCTGTTAAAAAATGTTTCCACTCTTTCCCTGTCGAATTAAAAACCAATCTGGAAATGGTCTGGGTCGTGTTAAGTTTTCGTTTTCTTATGTCCTGGTTGGTGTATGCTACAAGCCGCCACATGTTACCGTTGATTTCGTCCGTGATCTTTGTATTAACCTTGATGATGGTATTTCTCGTTACCCCGGATGTCCTGTATTTCTTGGAGGAGATTTTAATTATCCAGGAGTTGACTGGATTTCTTGTGAACCGCTACCAGACTGCAGTCATGTCTCCGAGTGTATAGAGTTCCTGAATGATTTTAAATCTCTTTACCTCTCTCAAGTTGTTCTTGAGCCTACCCGAAAAACCTTCATTCTAGAACTATTTTTTATGACTGCCCCTGACATAATTAAGCGTGTAAATGTTCTTGAAGAATATTAGTGATCATAAAATGGTGGTAATCGAAGTCGAAATGGCAACTCAGCACCCCCGCAACCAGTTTAAAGAAATTCATGACTATTCAAAGGCGAAAACTAATGAAATAAGCACAGTTATGGGGATCTTTTTAGATAACTTTGAGCGGTCCTTCCGCTTACGATCCGTCGAAGAAAACTGGTCCGCATTTAAAAATCAGCTGAATTGTATTCTCAACGACTTCGTTCCAAGAATAAAAATTCTGAACAACCCTTTACGTCCGTGGTTTTCTAAAAAACCTTAAGTCTCTTCTTAACAAAAAGAAACGCTTGTACAACAGGGCCATGGAAAGCAACGATAATCTATCTTGGGACTTGTATAATTCCCATTCATCTATATGTGCTCTCGAAATTAAAAAAAGCTAAAACAACTTTCTACAGAGATGACTTAAATGGCCTTCTGAAGTCAAATCCAAAAAAATTCTGGAATTGCATAAATCCGCCGAAAACAAGTTCTAATCGTAGCTTTACGAATGCGGAGGGAAATAGATGTACCGACCTTGAAACTGCTAACAATTTTAATGAATGTTTTAGTGAAGTTTTCACCAACGAATCGTTTCCGTTACCTTCTTGTGAATTGACCTATGACCATGCTTTTTTGGAAAAGATCACTGTTTGTTCACGTGGTATAGGAAAAATCATCGAAGGCCTCCCTTATCGTTCTTCGCCAGGCATAGATGGCATTAACACTAAATTATTGAAAATTACGCAGCCATTTTCTAGCGACATACTAGCTTTGTTGTATCAGCAATCCCTCGAAGAAGGGCATTTGCCGAATGACTGGAAGCATGCAAAAATTATTCCTGTTCACAAGTCCGGTGACACGTCATGCTTAAATAACTACAGACCTATATCGTTAACGAGCATCTCCTGTAAAATTTTAGAGCATATCATATATAGTCATATTATTAATTTTGTTTTGGAGAATAACATTCTTTTTGAGGGACAACATGGCTTTAGAAAAGGCAAATCGTGCGAAACGCAACTTTTCGAGCTTGTAACTGATCTTTATGAAAACGTTCATTCGCTCCAACAGACCGACATCATATTTCTAGACTTTTCTCGGGCATTTGACTGCGTACCACACCAGCGGTTATTACAAAAACTTGAAACGTTGAATATGGACCCCTCACTTATATTTTGGATTAGACAATTCCTTACGAATAGAACTCAATCCGTTGCAATTTCTAATCAGTTATCATCAAGCACTGATGTTAAGTCTGGTCGTGCCCCAAGGCTCCATGCTGGGACCCCTTCTTCTTTCTTATTATATATATAATATGATCTCCCTGTTAACATTTCTTCATCGATTCGACTCTTCGCAGACGATTGTGTGCTGTATAAAAAGATAGTACATATAGCCGACACCTGTACACTTCAAAGCGATCTGAACTCTATTGCTTCATGGTGCAACAGGTGGCAGATGCGAATTAACATCGACAAAATCAAATGTATGACTGTGACAACAAAGAAATCATCAATCAGTTGCAACTACGCTATCAATGGTGTCCCTCTGGAAAAGGTAAATAAATATAAATATCTGGGTGTTTTCATTTCTGATACTCTTAGTTGGCACGATCATATTAACTACATAGTTGGGAAAGCAAGTCGTTCCTTGGGATTCATCAGACGGAAGTTGTATTTAGCTCCCCTGAAACTCGTTTGCTAGCTTTTAAGTCCTTTGTCAGATCTCAGCTTGAATACGCCAGCATCATATGGTCTCCCCACCAGGATTACCTGATTGCCCAAATAGAAACAAATTCAAAACAAAGCCGCGCGCTTCATATATAGTGACTATTCACCTTACACGAGCGTTTCGGCGCTGAAACAAAGGGCTAATTTACCCTTATTAGACGCCAGGCGCAAAGTCTCCCGTCTGGCGTTCATCCACAATATTTATTACTTTGATATTAACCTTAAGGAACGCTTATTGCCTCCCCCTCATCGCATCTTTCCCAGACATGATCATCCTCACAAAATTCGCTTATCAAATTGTCGCACTAACCAATTTCGCAACTCGCCATTACAGCTTGCCATTACAGAATGGAACTCATTGCCCCACCACGTTGTAAATATAACAGATAAAAATGAATTCAAATCTACATGTGAACGTTTGTTCCACTTTTCCCAGGAATGAGTCATAGGATGGTGTCCTTTTTGTTTTTCATGTGCGAAGATAGTTTGATTTCTTTTCCTGTAGCCTGGTTGGCACGATGCTTCCTGTTTGTGTACGAGTGTTCTTCTTTTGAGTGGGTATATTACGTTATTTTTGTTTGTGTACGAGTGTACTTTTTGCTTGAGTGGGTATATTTGCATTGTTTCTTGTCTTTAAGCAAATATGTACGAAATTTATTGTTTTAATATTTTTGTCAAAAACGTGTACTCCCCCTCATACAATGGCCGGAAGGGCGCTTTGATGGTATATTAAATAAATAAATAAATAAATATGTAATCACAATGCCAAACACTTCACATTCACGAAAACAAATTGCGAAAACATTCATAGACACCACAGAAACCATCTGAGAACGTACGCGACGCCATATTGTCACGAAGGACAAGTGATGAGGCTGCGAATGACTGAATAAACTAAACGTTTAATGGGGCGAACTTGTGCCCAAAAATAAAAGGGAAAAAGATAGAGAACAACAGAGCGTCGCGGGCGTCGAAGGCGGCGAAGCAGCAAGATCGAACGCTGAGGCGAAACTGACTTTGGCTCGCCACGCGAAGCCCTTATGTACACGCTTGGGCTTCTGGAATAATCGGCGTGGAAGGTTCGACGCGTAGAACTTTCGGGCCTAGAATAAACAATAATGTTCTCGAATTCACCAGAATAATAAATTGAAAGTATAAACAAAATTCGCGGAGTACCCAGGAATCGACCCTGGGCCTCCGCACGAAAGTCCAGCGCGGTAACCACTCTGCCACGCACGCGCTTGCTCGCCGACGCGCGTGGCATTATCCCATGTTACAGTAACTATGTCCTCCGGATTTCGACAACAGCGCCACTCGCGGCAGTCAACCCTTCTGGCTTCACACGGCCGATGAGGCACCGCCGACGGTTTTTGCACTGCCCCTATATTCTAGTTCACTGTAGTTAGGGTTCGGTCACGCATGCATGGAACACTTAGTGAGATCGGTCTATTAAACAGCCAGTATAGGTATACACCAACTTATGTTTACAAACAAACCGGAGCGCCCCTAGCGGACACCACCGACGCTGCGCATGCGCGATGGGAGTGTGGGCAGAAGCTCGCCCTCGCCCATAAACAAACCATTGGTATAGGATGTTGTCGGCGTCGGTGTGAGTTCCCGTGCTCTTTTTCGCGTTCGAATTGTTGATTCTACGTCTTCCTGGCAATGTCTGACTTCTTTAGTGGCCTCCCTGAAATTAACGAGGCTAGTTACACCGCAAAACGTGGCGTGAATAATGTGACATGCGGCGATTCATTCCGCGTGAACGCCGCAGAATGGACGCTAAAGCCTGATTCACATCGTGAGGTTCTGCTCGCTATTTTCAGTCATGACGTCACTCGGGCTGCAAAAGCCTGAACCGTAGCTGAGATGTCGACGTCGATACTGAAAATCGCAAGCAGAATCGGACCGAGTGAATGAGGCATAACAAGTCGGTGATGGCCACTGGTAACAATTATCAACATCTCCTTATATCTACTGTTTACACCGAGCCTTCTTACCCGAAGCAACCTTCAAACTTAAACGTCTTTTGAGGTCTCCACTTCTTATCGCAATTACCGGGTCAACGTTTGGTCTACGGGCCGCTGTCGTTTGAACGAGCAGGCGACAAGCAGAAACGTTTGAGAGAGCAGACGACAGCTGGAACGATGAGGCGGCCGTTTAAACGTGGTGACGCACTGAACGTAGTCCGCAGGTGGTTCGTGCAACTTAACGGTCTTCCCGCGTTCATGTTGGAACAAAACAAATAAACCTGACGGCCGCAAGTATCCGTGAATTCAATCCAAAGTGCTTCTCGCCCAAGCAATCGTGGTCCGACGGCGTCTGTTTTTTCTTTTTCACGGCCCCTATTCACGTTCTCGGACGAACCAAGGAGGCAGAAAACGCATGAAAACTGACCTTCAAACCTTTCCCGACTCTTTTGGTACAGCCCCAGTCGCGGCGTTTTAACGAGAAGGCAGGTTTTTGTCCGGTTTCTTCCAAAGTAACACAGGAATGCTCGTGCCTTATGGCTACTTCCGCTCACAACCCCAGACCGGAAGTGCGCCCGACGCGCGACCACCACGCCGTGACGTAACAGAGATGAGCTCGTGTATAGGGAGTATTCACCGGCGGCCATAGCTGTGTGCGCGAATTCTGAGCGCGTGCTGATGGCGAGCTTCACAGTTCTTTTGCAACGTGCATTCCGCACCATCAAGAGTGCCGGTCTTAGCAGCCTATTGATGTGAGCTCGTTCTGAGCATGCGCTTTGAAACAGCACCCACAAATACGGCGTCCAGTGAATACTTCCTATACATGGATTGCACGTGACGTCATATCCTTCCTCCTTTCTGGCGGCCAGAACCTGCCGTTATACCTCGTTTCACCTTATGTGCAGCGAAGGCACATGCTGGAAGCGCAGCACGGAAGCTTCGTGGCGTTCAGGCTTCTGCTCGAGCCGCGCTGAAGCTGGGAGAAACCGCACAAAGCGCTGGTCTCGCGCTTTCTAGTCTTTGGCTTCGCTCGCAGATAAAGTGAAACGAAGCTTCGCTCGCGACGCTCGTGTACTGCTCGTAGAATACGCGACAGTAAAGGCTACGCTCAGAGTGAATGCTCTCGGCCACCAGAAAGGAGGACCAAATTACGTCAGTGCAACCTATGTATAGTATGCGGCAAAGGAGAGGACTGAAATAGATGGTGCGCTGGTGGCGCGCCCCACCATGAGTGCTGCTGGCTCGGGACATGAAGGGGCTTTAGGGACACGAGCAGCAGAATGACTATAACATAGCTCGTCGGTGACAGACATATATCCGCCTGTCACAATAAATGAGTTATACCACAAACTGGGGAAGCGGACGTCAGTAACCATTGTAGTACCGGCCAAAGAGGGGTAGTATTGTTGCATTTACTAACTTTTTTTTTTCAGGAGTGTACAATTGTCAAGGCCTATGACGACCTCCCGGTGCTTCCAAGGAACATCATCATCACACAATGAAGGCGCCAGCTCGGCAATCGGGCGCGAGCCCGACGACGAGCATCCTTGGACGCATTATTGCGGAGAGGAAGCCGTCTGCTTCTTGCTCGGGAGTTGCGATGACGTCAGAACGACGCCGAGCTCTGACTGGCTTTGATTGAAAGGATAGGGGTAGACTTCAATGCTAGATGCTTTGAAGTCTACCCACTATTTTTTTTCTATCAGCCAATAAGAGCTCGGCGTTCTGACATCCTCGCAACCCCTACTAAGAAGCAGACGAACTTGCGCTCCGCGTTGGGCACGAAAAATGACGTATGCTGACGCAAAGCTCATGTCCAAGTTGTGTCTGCAATGAGTCTTACTCTGATGACGTCAAAATAATAATATACGAGCTTTGATTATTCTAGGTTGTGTTAGCAGTGCTCATCGGGGTCATTCAACAACTAACGCGTTGAAAATAAATGAATGTATTCAATAAACAAAAATCCGTTTATAAAAAAGAAAAGGAAGACGTGGCGAAAATTTTTAAGTAAGCTTCGGACATGTACTACGAAAACAAATGCCACTTCGTCGTACTGGGATGGAACACGCTCGACTGCTTGCTGGAAACGTTTAATAAGAACGCGTTCGAAGCAGACGCCACAGCACTTCCGTGACCAAGGATCGAGCCTGATGAATGGCGGCTCAGCAAAAACCTTGAACTGCGGGTCACTGGTTCTCTGTCGGATATCCGCTCGCCGTGGATGCCGGGGTGATTCATATTTCATTCGCAAGGGCTCCGATTCGCAACTTTCAGCGATGGTGGTACCGTGGTGTGAGAATCCTGGATGATAGGCTTCAAAATGAAATTGCTTCCTTACACCTTACTGACGTGAAAGGATAAGGTAACGCTCTTATGGCGCTTATATTTCACAAAACTAAAATTACTTACGCGTCGCACACGGAACCTTGTATTGCTGTTCTACGACGATCATCCAGATGATACGTAGCCATATTAATGGGAACAAGAGCGGCCCCTACAGGCCATTAAAATTCCGAATTGTGGAGAAGGGGAAAGTACTGCATCCGAACGTAACATTCTGCAATCATTTTTATACAATTTAATTATTTTTTATATATTTCTGCCTTCCTCTTTCTTTTTTTTTTTCGTTGGTCCTCTTGTATTTGTATAGCAATTTTGAGTTTCTCTTCTTTATTAACGTTATGCAGTTATGTCTCGTTAAGACGGACCCCGAAAAAATGGATACCCCGAAAAACTCACATAATAAACATTTTTTTTCTTTTTTTTTTGGGGGGGGGGGGGGAAGGGGAGGGGAAACACAGGTGTCCATAATAGCGAGACATATCTGCACATGTTCATTCATTTGGTACTAATGCTGCCTGTCGTTCTATACTTTTTGGCACGGTGGTCGAATTTAGGGATGAGAACGGAATTGGCTTCCGCGCTTACTAAATTCAGAGAAAGCGCAAGCGTATTAAAGCTAAAAAATGTACACACCGCACCTGTAACTATACTCCGTTCACCCGTAAGCTAACAGTGAGGAGGGAGCTACACACTCGCAGGACCAATCAATCGCCTTTCTTTCACCCCCTTTACGAGTGAGTATGGGCGGTACAGTGATCACGTGGCAAGATATAGACGTTTGACTGGTTGAACGTGCACTCATCTTCCTTCCCAGTCAGTTTAGGGGGGGGGGGGGGGGGGTGGACAGGATATAGCGACGTTCGATGCGCCTTCCAGCACGAAACAGCAAACGCTGGATCGACGCCAGAATAAAAAATACACGCTTACCCCATCTCCATTTATATCGGCCACTATTAAGAAAGATAGTGAAAAGCGTATAAATTATTTGGCCATTGTTACCTTTAGAGCCGGGCCAAAAATACGACGGAACAAGGTAATCATCAAAAAGAATTCTTAGGTTTCTTTTGAAACGTAGAAAAGTGTGAGCTTAACATGGATTAGAGAGTTTGTTCGTGCTCACCAAACCAGCGTGGCGAGAAATGAGTGCAGTGAGGTAGCATGTTTGTTGCATCATTCCCAGTATTCTGGGACATTCTCTCGGAAGTTATAAGCAATACTTCTCTATAAAGTTGATTTCAGCCGAACAACTGCATAAATCGCAATATTTTCTCCAGAATTATAGACGACAATATTACGATGTTAATTATTCCTAGCCAAGAAGTCGGGAAAGTATACTATTTGTTCCTTGCTTCGGCATGTGCGGTTTGCATTGCGTCCTCTGAACCCCTTTTTCAAACATCTCAAATTTCTGCCCATCGTAGTAAAGAAACACAATATTCCTGAGAGTTGTAAAAAGTGAGCCTTGTGCATACCAAAACAGAAATTTACATATTTCCCATGACAGTGAGCAAAGGCTCAGTGTCGTGCGATTAATGTTAAGCGACATTTGTTTAAGGTGTAAGGTAATTAAAGCTAAGCAGCATTAATGTTTAAGGCTGATTCACACACTTACCCGTGGTTGCAATCGAGGGCGTTGCGCAGCCCAACGTTTATAGATACTTCTCCAGTTCCCGAACTGCCCCTCTCCAGGCGGGCGCGACCGATCCCTAGGGACTGCGAGGGCGCTGCGATCGAAGCTTGCGCGTGTGTGCCGGCCAGGCCAGCTCCGGTTACGTGGTTGGGCTTGCATTTTCGCTCGCTGTTCGCGCTGTTTGTTACGTGATCTGTTGGTTTTCTGCCCTTCGAGTGTGTGATTGCTTTCGACGGTTTGTGATACGACGTTCGTTGTGACGTGACGTATGCACTTTTTCGCACGCAAAAAGTGCCAAGAAAACGATAGTGCCATAAGGGCCCAAAGAGAAAGGAAAAAGGCCAAGCTTGTATAGTGGAGCTTTAACTGTAACAGGCTTTGTTTTGCGTGATTGAAGCTTTTTTTTTGCAGTTAGCAAAATAAAATTGATTGTGTTACGGCTTGTGTAATGTGTTGTGAATGAGCAGTTTCTGTAGATACTTTACTAAATTGCAAGTTGAGCAAATCTTCTAAAATAGCATAGGTAAGATCGATATATTTTGTAAGACAAAAGAGAAAAAAATGCCCAGGACGGCGCGATTGCGACGCGCAGCTTTTTTTCGCGACATTAAATCACTACGTGCGTTCTGTGAATATATGGAATAAATTCATACCGACCGCGCGAACGATCCTCGTCTCGCTCGTTTTTATTGACGACGTGAGGCAACCAAGCATAGTGACAACCGCTGCGGGCCAAGGCTGAACCGCTTGCACGTACGTATTATTTTCGGTGTTACATCATTTGCAAGTTACCTTCTGTTCAAAAACGACCGAAATTAAAATAATAGCGCGTTACTCGCGAAATCAGCCGAGATCCCGGGCTGCAGTAGGCGTGCTGAACATTGCGCGCAAGGGAGCGGCGATCGTCCTGATGGCGCAACCTTCGACCGCAGCGCTGCGGTGGCGGGGACCGCGCCGGGCCGCCTCCTCCCCACAGGCGCGCCGAGGAGATACGGAACTGGAGAAGTATCTATAAACTAGTGATGGGACGAATCTTTATCCGAATCGAGATTCGGAGCCGAATCTGGAGATTCCGGAAAGATTCGGAAGAGTAGCCGAATCTGAAGTGATTCGGAAAAGTTCGGAAAGATTCGGAGCGTTACCATGGTTGCCAGATCACGTTGATGAGTGTTTCAACTTTTCGTGATTTTAAATTCACTAAATTCTACGAAGTGCACAAAATAATATTGTAATATAATATCATAGTAATAAATAAAATGTTCCGCTTTGTTTATATTATTTTGGATGTTTGTCGAGAACGGTAGCCAGACATCGCGGAAAAATTGGTTTCGGTTTCGGTGTACGACCAAAATAGGCATGCTTGGTTGGCTTGGTGCACATGGAAATTGACTCCGTAAGTGATGACGTCACAACATGGCGTCTGGGTCCAAACAAACCGTTGCTAGGGGCGTTGCTATGGACTAATGCATGGAGACTCCACATGAGGCTAGATTTTTGCTTACAAGTAAGTAAATAATTTTTTGTAAGCAACCTAACATCTTGATATCGAATTATGAAGATGTTCTTGTCGTCTCAGTGTCGTATTGCAACGAGGAAAGCCATTTCTGAAGTATTGCAGTCCGCTTTGCTTTGGCAGCAGACGACACGATAGATTTGCTGGCCTCTGTTGCAGCGGGCGTCTTCATTGAATTGCGTCAATAAACGAGCGACAAAAACAAGTGCATCACCATGGCCGTAGAGGCCTCCGCAATGTGCGTTTTTTTTTTCGGTGAAGAACCCAGTTTAGTTACGAGGGGTGAAAATGGAGTAAAATCAAACCACGTCATGCAGATCGACGACCTGAAGTGCATTATCGGCGTTATGCAGGCCAGCATGAGAAATAAATCGTACGCCGTCGAGGTAAGTCGGTTGTTGTTATTATTATTGTGGTGGTCAGGTTATTAAAGAATTGCATGTCTATCGCAATTTCGCAGTATTTTGCTTTTGTTTTTTCCTTGGTATACATTAAGTTCTGTGGATGTGCTCTTTTGGTGAAGACTCCCATCGATCCCACGATGCGAGTACAATCTGTAATAAACTCACCTTATGTTTTTTATCCAGTTCTTTCGCGCTTTGGGGTCTTGCGGAAATCTGAAGAAACTGCAAGAATCTCTCTCCACGCGATGGTTACAACCAGGTATACGAAGAGCGCGAGTCCGCAAACAAAATTTGGGATCTCAACCGTTCGCCTGAAGTGCTTTTCTCGCGGGTGCAATGCGATCTTTTAGCAGACTATCATCTCAATCGACGCCCGGACTTTCGATAAACCATATTTTGTATCGCACCCCACTATGAAATCTTAAAAGTGTATGAAACTCACTATATATCAAACAAATGCGATGTCAGAATATCGTCTTTATTCACACGATTCAAACGACGGCCCCACTTGGCCGGCCGGCGTGCGGCAGACGGCATACTTCCTGCATTCGTCGTCTGCTGCAGGCATCTTGAGGACCGGAAGTTGCAGTCGTAAATATTTCAGAAACGAGCGATTACCGGCACACTTCTGTCGAAGCATATATGACATTCAAGCTTTCTAGATCTGTGATTTTTATAACTTTAAATCCTACTCCTGATTTTTGAGCGGTCGGGTTTTCGTAGCGAAACGGAGCCACATGTGTTCGTCCATAACAACGACCCTAGCAACGGTTTGTTTGGACCCATGACGTCACACTTACGGAGTCAATACTAGTGCATGTTTTCATTGCCGCAAGAGATCGATGCCGTACGTGCTGTTCGGTATTATTGGCACATTTCATGTTCATAATTACGATTATAGTGGCACACACCCCACAAGTGAGTATGTTCGATTCGATTATCTTCAACGTGTGTCCACTGAGGTATTGTTATCGGAACACGGGGAACAACCTGAAACTCCTTGCGCCGTACTATTAGAGTCTCCTGTGCTGCATTTGTACCTTTCTGGTTAATGATATCCGATTTCGTTAGTGTTTGTTTCCGCGTAGGACACCCCTGTGTTGTTTCTTTTTCATCAAATACAGTTCACGTACACAAAACTTGCTGCCGAGAACGGAGAAACGACAGCGCGAATGCGACGTTTTTCTTCGCCACCGGTGCCGGTACGCGGTCGAAGTTGTGACGAGCAACATTCATCTCGCTGTCGCGCCTTACAGGTACAGACATATATACGCAGCTCTAGAGAAGGAGACGAATCATTTCCTTGCCTGAATATATTTATTGTGCGTTGCGCCACATTACGCATAATACACAGCGTTTCGCTACATTTTACCGATCACCGCGAAACCACTCAGAAACCTAGACTGTGCATTGGTTAGGCCTACGTCAACCGCACCGATCAGCTCAGCTGGATCTGGGCGTGTGCCAGGGTTTAGAATGACAGTACAGTACGTACCATACGTTGAAGTAAACAAGACGAAATGCGCCGTGTTCGCGAGCTTTACGACAGGGTTCACGCTGCCGTCTTCAACCAGCGACGAATCGGACGAATCTCCGAATCTGCCGAATATTCGTCGTTGGAAGTTCGGAAATTTCCGAATCTGTCCGAATCCGAATCTCCGGTGATTCGTCCCATCACTACTATAAACGTTGGCGCAGCCGTGTGCAGCCGTGTGCAGCCTAACGACGAGAGAACACCCGCTGGCGCCATCTGTGTGGTAGCCCTGGAACTGCATTTAAGCAGAGTGAAGGTTTTGCAGTAGTGAAGGGAAGGCATTACCTTAAAAGTTCTTTTTTACATCTTTTTAACAAGTTGTTTTATCAGGTTTCAAACATGCTTGGATGCTGTCAAAAGTTTTACTCCTGTAACTTTTTTTTTCAAAATAAATTATTTTTCATTTGTTGGCCCCATCTAACGTGCAGCTTTTTTGAACTTTTAAACGCGTTTATCACAGTTTCACTTTTCGGAACTAAATCTCGGTTCTGAAAATGTATCACTTTATAAGTTTCTATGCTGAAATTTTGTAAGGAACGCGGCTGTGAGCTTTTTTGCATTTCCATCCTCTTTAAATTTGTTAAGAAATGCTGGAGTATCTCAACCTAATGCATGCAAGAAAATAAAAGCCTTCTTTACACTTTTATTTTCTAGTAAATATAATATAATTTTTGTATTTATTTTTATAGCCGCGTGACATGGGTGTTATTCTGTACGTTTCACCAAAAGAATATGCCATTATCATTATGGTTGCTAAACAATAGTTTTCCTGAGGGGGTGCAAGGTCTATTTGATATACTTCTACTTAACTCGTTCAAGGACAAATCTATAAACTTAAAACTGCATGTTATCTTTTTTCCCAGCGCTATGAATATGCCCTTAAGATGTCAGACAAATAAGGTTAACGGTTGAAAAGTTTGCTTTCTGAGTAGTGTCCTCCCTTAAGAGATCAAACGTACATACTATGAGAAATTATAATTTCCGACATTGTCAAAAGTTTTCCAGGTTAACGGTAAAAGAAAGATACGAAAAAAAATACTGTGAACGGCTTTCATTTTGGGGGCTATTAATTCGTGAATTTTACGAAAAGAGGGTTCGGAAATAAATCGGGGCACAAAACTTGGTATTTGGGAGATGTATGCAATGTATTCTGTATCACGGGCTGATATAGGTTTTACGGGCTTTTTCAGAGCTAGTTGAATCATAGTTGTTAATGTGGACAGCCGAGTTCAACGATACAGGTAGGTGAAGTGTGTCCTCGTTCGCTCTACCGTCGTGTTTCGTTAAATTCAGTGTTCCACATTAAACAATAACACAATTTCGCGCGTTTTTTTTTCCATGTCGCGAAATTCGGGATACTTAGATCGTCGCGACAATTAATATGTTGCTAGAGTATATATGCAAATGGTAAGTGTTCCTGTGCTACTTGATAGATGGCGCCAATGTAAATGTGTAGTTTTTTTTTTTAGCATTTACAAGGTTGCGCAAGGATGCACAACGCACTCGGTTGCAAGCAAAGGCGAGTGTGTGAACCCGCCTTTTTAACGTCACGTGGGACCTCGCAATGAACGGGCCTTCTCGTTGGCCGTGCTACTGTTTACATGAACTCTAATTATTTTCTTCATGCGATATATTTGACTCCATTAAACTGGGGCACTTACACGTGTATATACGTAATATTCACATTCAGGTCTGCGTAGAGCGTACTAGGCGTGCAACAATAATGCATTGCAATTGCACGTTTTACTCAACTGCGTATATTTAAGTGAATGTTACACATACTGTATGTGCAATATTGAACTCGATATAGCGATATTTGTACCTTTGTAATGCAAGTCTATTAGTCTCGGTAGTTGAAACATCTCGGCCTTTAGCACTTTGTTTTGGAATACCAGCGGTGAAAAATTT
Organism: Ixodes ricinus; assembly: GCA_037355805.1. NCBI lineage: Eukaryota > Metazoa > Arthropoda > Arachnida > Ixodida > Ixodidae > Ixodes > Ixodes ricinus. The sequence continues at coordinate 14,323 of JAZHYW010044003.1, read as the reverse complement.
TGGCGCCTTCGCCTATTTTGTGCGCGTGTCTATAACTTGATACACAACACACACACACACACATATATATATATATATATATATATATATATATATATATATATATATATATATATATATATATATATATATATATATATATATATATATATATATATATTGGGTGTTTCAGCCAAGACTGACAAAACTTCCTAAAATTACTGTATTCCAAGTAGAAAAATATTTTTTTTCTCGGTGCCGCATTACTCGGTGCCGTACGTAAGGAAATTGGCGGTACTTATGATTTAGTTCGGTAATTACTAAGAATTACTAATTAACTTTTTAATTAGTGAAAATAGACATAAGGTTCCAATTAGAAACCTGCTGAGCGTCATCGGAAACCACTAAATCAGTAATTTTCCTAAATACTTTGAGCGCGTGGGAACCGTAGTAGAAGTTGCCACTCGTGGAGCAGGTACAAGGCTGGGGCGTTCATTTATACTAATGTTATTTTATTGCCTTTACTGCATTTAAACTACAATCCTAAATGTATTAAGGTAATAGTATTATTGAATAAAAATTAAATTATATTTTGTTCTTAGATATCTAGAGCCCATGGGAATATGTGGATTAGTTCACTGTATATTGTAAGTTTAGTACCCCTGCCACACGGAAAAGTTCTATCTTTTCACTAAATGATAATATTGGATTGAATCAGCTCGCAATCCTGAATGACTACGAGCGTCGCGAGCTGGTTTCCCGACCCCATAATGTCATTCGATTGAAATTACAATACTTTCGTCATGTGGCCGGAATATAACGCAAGAACTAAGTCTCCCGATTTTTGCTTTTTGTTTTCGTTTTCTTAAGTAATTGTTTAACAAATATATTTAATTAGCTTGGAGAAAAAACAAATCACGATATTCTGCATGACTTAAACGGTACTGTGAATCACTGCAAGCTCTTCGTTGTGAAAACAAAGGTAATAAAAAAACTTTATGAAAGTAAAGTAAGTAGGCAGGCGAGCTGCTTGATGTTACACATTTTTGAAAACCGGAAACGACGGACGAAAAGGGGGACAACACACAAAACGTCTCAAACGCAGCTACTAAAGTTTATTTGAACAGTCGTTTATATTTTTATATAGCATCTCTCCCACACGTCTTCCGGAACTGCACACGTCACTGGAACCTTTAGCCAAGGTACATCTCGTCTTGACTTTTTTTTTCTCTTTTTCTTTCCCTTTTCTTTCATTCCAAGTTCCTTCTCTCGAGAGTAAGGGACTTGTTGGAGGCAAACTTAGTTCGGTTCCAGTCGCAGACTCGCAGTCCGAGATAGCCGTAGGGAGTTTTCTAAACTTAACGGAATTATATCTGAACTCCACAGCTGTAGAATTTGAGGGGGTAAATATGTTCAAAAGAAAGGGGTCTGCATCGGTTCGTCGTTGGCACCGGCGTTGTCCGAGATTTATTTGGCTTCGTTTGATTCGGCCTTGGGACAAGTTGTACAATCATTCCCAGCAAAGTCAGTGATGATCAAGAGATACGTTGATGTTATTTTGATGTGTTCGGTTGAGAAGGGGGCACTGCCTGAGATCAAAGATTTCATACTAAAAGCAGCGCCTGAGTTGACCTTTAGCAGTGAAGAGCCTGATGAAGGTGTGCTGCAATATTTAGATCTTAGGTTGAACACGGTGGACGGGTTGTGCTGGGAATATGGAAAGCTAGCGGCAAAACCTTTGTTGCCCTACAAAAGTGGCCATTCAAAATTGGTCAAACGAGGGGTAGTGATGTCTCTGCTAGACAACGCTTTAACAAAATATTGTCAACACAAACTACATGAAGCTGTTATAAGACAAGTAGAACGCATTAAGGAGGCAGGGTATAAGAGTAACATTGTAGACGGGGTCGCAAGGAAGTGTGTGGTGAGACTCAGAGGAGAGGTGAGGAAAGAAATGGAGAAACCTGAAAGGGTAGTGTGCATTCCTTATTTCCATAAATTTTCGCACAACTTGTTGGCAGTTGCTGGGAGGTTCAGGATAAAGGTGGTCTTCACTTCCGACTTTAAGTTGAACAGGCTTACGCCGTTCGCGGGAGGGGCGCGGGGTTGTCGGAAACGGCACAGAGAAGCCGCCGTTGATTGGCAGGTTGGTGTAGAATACGATATTCAAATGGCCTGCGGTTTCACCTACGTGGGGCAGACAAAAGGTGCTTGAATGAGAGACTGCTTGAATACATGAGGGCAGTTAAGAACGGGTCTCCAAACCCGGAGATTGCTAAACATGTGCAGGAGTGCAATAATTGTCTGCCGGATTGGGGGTCTACTGTTGTTTTGAGCAAAGAAAAAGATTGTGCAAAAATAGTTTTGAAAGAGACAATTATAATCACGACTGTAGGCATTTGTATCAGTCAGCCGTCAATCGCATTAGACGAAGCGACCCAAAAATTTTTGTTGTTGTAAAGTTTTTTTTCGGTTTATTTGTTTTAGTGTGGGGTTCTTGTACGTGATACTTAGGCCTTGGAGCTTGTGTGAAGGTCCGACCTTGGAGGGTGCGACAAAGGGGGTTTTGGTTGCAGTGTTGTGTATGAAATGAAGGTATGAAGTGAGTTCCGAGGTTTGAATTGTTATCAGACTAGACGAAGCAACCGAAAAACTTTTGATGCGTTTTTTTTTTAATTGTGGGGTTTTTGTTTTGCAATGCTGTGTACAAACAAAGTGCAATAACTTGGAAGGAAAGAAAAGAGAACGAAAAAGAGAAAAAAAAAGTCAAGACGAGATGTACCTTGGCTCAAAGTTCCAGTGACGTGTGCAGTTTCGGAAGACGTGTGGGAGAGATGCTATATAAACGACTGTTCAAATAAACCTTGGTAGCTGCGTTTGAGACGTTTTTTGTGTTGTCCCCTTTTTCGTCCGTCGTCTCCTGTTTTCAAAATTTATGAAAGTAATGGCATTGCTGTCGTCCCCAGTTGACAAGTGTCTTCGAAGTTATTTTAATTAATTTTGGGGTGTAACTTGATTGAGATTATAAAAATCGTTTCTCAGAGGTATCAAGACTAACGACTTTATTATTGTAAGTGACGAATTTGGCGCTAGTCTAAAACTGTTTAGAAAGCTAAAGTAAAACTAGGACACTAAAAACTCGGAAACTTTTTAAAAAGTGTTTATGAATCAGCTTTTATGCCACACAAATCAAAACGATAAGGTGGGGCTTTGGAAAATATTTGGTGCAAAATACATCTTTTTCTCTGTAAAAATGTTCCAAAAGCCGGGACTCGTCATGATTAAACAAACTACACAGACTTAAGTACAAAACGAGCGTGTTGGTAACAGTAATTAAACATGAGGAAGCTACACAGAAAAGGGGGACGGACAACGTTTTCCGTCCCCCTTTCTGTGTAGCTTCCTCATGTTTAAATACACAAACTTGACATAACACAATAACAATTTAATCAGAGCTTTCGTCTCCCATAAGTGACACATCATCAGTGAGGCCAAGAGGCAGCAAACACTGTTGATTCTTGCTTCACTGGTGAAGTCTCCCGTATGGGAGACGAAACGTCTGATTAAATTGTAATTTGTGCTACGCCAAGTCGGTGTAGTTTGTTTAATCATCTCCTCTCTGGTTTATTTCCTTTTGTCAGTAGTGGGACGTAGATTCACCTGTTGTATTGATGGCATCTTTCTCGTAAATTGTACGAACGTAGACTCCGCCGAGCGTATCGTCGATTGTAATGAATGATTCGATCACCTTACTGCGCAAGAGGTCATTGATACTTCTCGGTCTGTGACTGCGAGTTACGTCACAGCTTGATGGTTTAAGCAACTACCAACTACATATTAAACTATATCGTTGTCCATATGCGAACAAAAGGCTTGAACCGTAGTGAAAAATCTTATATGAATAAGATATTGCTTTGTCTAATAAACACACACAATCAAATAAGGCCATATAAGAACACACAACAATCTTATAAAAACAATATATCATTATATAACAACTTATAATAATAATAATAATAATAATAATAATAATAATAATAATAATTGTATTGCAAATGAACAAAGAGAATGTGAAGTTAGACCTGCCTAAGACACATTGGTCTCGACTGGCAGCGTGTTACAATCAGTGAAACCAGCTTTAAGCAAAATGAACCACCTGAAATAAAATCCACACAAAGAAATTAGAATAAAGTAAGCAAACTATTGAGCACTTTACAAACTAACATTTCTCAGGGCTTTGTTGAGCTTGTATTTTGTTCTTAAATTAAGAATACTAGAGCATAGTTTGTTCAGAAATTCTGGTACATAATAACTACGAGCTCTTTGTCCAAATCTTGTCGAATATCGAGGTATCCGTTAATGCTCTTTGGGTCTAAGAAATTGAGAGGGTCCATATAGAACTTTAAATTAACAATACAGAAATGCCCATGAACAAGAGTTTCCCCATAGCCAGTTAAAATCAGGCAAATGCGATGGTCTAAAAGTGTCAATGTCCTTTCCAAGGCATAAATCACAGGAAACGTTCTTTAAGAAAGGGCGCAGAATCGATTTAATTAGAAATTAGCAACGGAGAACACAATGACCAAACACGGTAATGAAGCACACTGTAGATTAGAGCATGTACAGCAATTTTTCGAACGGATAGTGTCATAAAATATATAGTGTTGTATAAGAAACAAGACACCACATGAATTGTTTTGCATACATGTGCAAGGTGAGAGTTCCAGGTTAGGTCACTCTAAAAGAATAAGCCAAGATATTTGATGGAAGATGAATGCTGTATAGGCTCACTGATTATAAGTCTTTTAAAATTGCTTATATCATTTTATATTGTTTTTATTTGTCCTATAAGGTTCTTGTACGCTATTATATGACCTTATTTGGTCATGAGTGTTTATTTGACAAAGCAATTTCTTCTACATATAAGATTTTCTACTAGGGAAGTGATCACAATATCGAGACGCTCTATCCATCCCCAAAAAAGGGCAAGCGGCGGAGTACGTGGTTTTCGACACACGGTGCGCCGCCTAGAGGCCGCTGGAAACTAATCAAAAGGCGCAGTATCATACACTTCTTTATACTCACAAAGCCTGGCAGTTCAATGACGGAGCCATAGAGTGCCCGGTCGCAGATTTGGAGCGCGAGGATCTGGTAGCAGAGAGCATCTCTCGGGGAACCTGGTATTCAGCGCACAGCTTTTGCAGCGGCGAGGACCCGAAACATGGTTTTCAAACACGACGAGAAAAGAAGCGGTGGCGCGAGGAACACGAGGAGCACGAGCGGACATTCCATCGCTCGGGAGACGTGCGTTTCGGCGTCTCGCCGCAGCGGGGCGCCCGTTAAATGACTCTCCTCTCATCCATTGTCTGCCGCTCTACCTTTTCGCTTTCGGCGCCCGCTGCTCGTGGCGATCTGCCAGGCTTTGTCAGTATAGAGGAGGCAATGGCAGTATATATGGGGGCTCTACTATGGTGCCTGGAATTCGTCTCAGCATGGTGTGTTTTCCGCGTCCTAAAAAAGTGGTTCCTCGATTGTCGCCCAATGACGTCATAAAAGTGTCACGCTGTCGCCGGCCGCGATCCTGGCGGCGTGACAGCAGCGGTGGTGGAGGTGGCAGACGCCTAGCTGTTCTGCTGCTGGTTGGTTGATCTCCGGCTTGACAGTTCACGGAAGTTTCGGAAGCCAGGAGTTGGGATGCCGCGACGACAGCGACACTGGCGTTCGCTCGTTTTTGGCCGGCATTTATACATGATAAAACCATAGAGTTATTACAATAAACGCTAGAGGCTCAGCTGGCGCTAGTGTCTACGGGATTTCGGTTGCGAATGGAAGCAGACAGCAACCAGTTTACTCTTCCAGTCTTGAAAAACGTACTTGATATTTTTCTCTTCGCCAGGGAATAATAGAAATCAGCGTAGTTTCTTTACTCGTAACGAGTAGTACGATGTAGCTTTATTCACATAATACAAGTGTGATTTATTTAGTAAATTATATCGTTTTTTTATTACTGAGCGATGTTTTAGTTAGCGAAAATTGAGGCCCAGGTCTATGTTGTACAGCGTGATATATCAATACAAGCTATCAATTCAAGCAAAAAATATGAAAGACGTTTACAATTCTCTGTAACGCCGAATTGGAGCGCAGCTCTTGAGGAGGAGGAGGGGAGGGTATGGAGGGAAGGGTATGCGCCTGTTCCTTCATCGCTAAATTTAGCGGGATATTGGCAATGTTGCATGCGCGGACGTCACGCGATGTCACGTGTGACGTCATACGTCACGTGACGTCACACGTCACGTGTTTCCCATAATGACGTCACACGTGGCATTACGAAGGTAACGTTTTGACGTTACCCTCGTGACCCTCACGGGGGTCATCGTCACGGGGGTTACCCTCACGGGGTCACCCTCACGAGGCTAACCCTCGTGACGTTACGTGTGACGTCACACGTCTCATACTGCAACGCGCGGTTGTTACGCCGACGCCTTTCAACCCGCAAACGGGGGCCTAAGAGCTGCGCTTTAAAAGAACAATTAAAATTGCGTAGGGTTTATTCACGCTGTAATTGCATCCAGATGACGGAAACGCAGTTTGTTACTAATGCACAGTTTGTTACTAATCCGGTACGTGTTCTTCGTTCCGTAACTCCATACTTCGTTCTTGTTGTCTGTTTTGATTGTTTGATTTGGCATATATTAGCATCCTTTTGGTGTTTTCTCAAGCTGATTCACTTTGTGTGCTTCAAAGCATTGTCGATATGTGTAAATACGTGCCCTATAATAGTAGTCTGCGACGTCAACACGCATTATACGTGTTGCATTGGGCTATTTTAGCGCAGTGTTCAACGCCATGAATTCCAAAGAAAAACGGTCCGACACATATTTTTGTACATCCCATTGTAAAATGTTCCAAACTTTTTATTCTGTCACAACACTAAGCAAAATTTGCTCTTATAATCGAGCGCGAAGAGAAAACGCATTTGCGTTTTCCCATAGGAATGCATTACCAGAAGTCAAATTTAGACTGTTTGCTGTCTGCTTCAAAATGCAACAGCACACTAGCGCCACCTGAACCTCTAGCGTTTATTGTAATAACTCTATGGATAAAACGGCGCACAGAACACGGAGGAAAAGAAAGGACGGTTAGAGCGAAAGAGCGCGTACCTTCTCTTCCTTCGTGTTCTATGCACTATTTTATCATGTCCAAGTACCAACTTGCTGAAATTACTACCTCACTTCGGCATTTCTACGATGAACCGCCAGCCATAAAGTTATTATAATATACGCTAGAGATTCAACTGGCGTTAGTGTCTGCGCGACTTCCAGGAGGCAAATTGAAGCAGACAGCAACCAGTCTACTTTTGCGGTACTCCTGTGCGTTCCTATGGGAAAACGCGCGTGCATTTTGTCTCATTCGCCGGAAAATAACGTGAAACACTTTTGTTATTTGGGTCGTACTGAATAGAATGTACCTTTGTTACGATTTCAAAAGTGTAATTGCTTTAGTTAGCGCATCTTCCTTTATCCTCCTGGCTCTTTCTGGTTTTGTATTTTTGTGCTTTCTTCTTTCTTTTATTGTGATCTGGTGCAGCGAAGAGAAAGAAAAGGTGTCGTAAGTCAGCGCTCTCTCTGTGTTCTTCTTCCACTGGTCCCCGTGTCTTTTGCGCTGTTTTGCTGTTTAGTTGACTATGTACCTACTCGTCCTAATGCAAGCATTATTACAGCTCCTTCTTGACGATCGTTCTGTTCCGATTTAATTTGTGCTGAATACACTCTAAAACAAAATCCTTTCTTGAAAGGTCCTTCGACGCCCCAAGAACTCTTTCAGCTTGCAAAGAACGCTTTCGCCTCAAGCACTCTCGCGTCCTGGCGCACTAAAAGGCAACTGGGCGATGAAAAACTCTTTCGCATCAAAAGAGCTGAAGAACTCACACTCTAAGAGAAAAAGGGTGTAGTCGGGTGAATCGGGCGCACATGCACGCCTTTCCTGAAAGATGCACCCTCCGTTACCCAGCCAGTGTACTTTTACATTGACCATGAGCATCCTCCTCTCCCTTAAAACCTCTTGGTGTATCAGTGCACCCAGCTTAGTACACTGCCACACTAGCCACGCGCCCCGATCAGCTTATCCTTGGATCGGATAAGGTTGGATCTTTCGGGCTTTGTGTTTTGGAGGAATCTAAACATGAGGGCTCTTATATTTTGATTAAAATTAAACTTCTCTCAGTAATTTTTTTTAATATGTGCTAGGACATTAGTTTTGTTGGCACACACACACGTAGGTGTTCCTTGGACGATCTTGACATTAATTTTTGTGCCAACAAAAGCTAATGGCTTCGGTTAAAACCAAAACGTTCAAAATCAAAACCCCACGTAAAAGAGAAAGGAAATTAACATGGCGACGTAAATGTGCACAGAGCTGGTTTGGTTGTTATAGCAACGTGGTTCTTGGCGGGTGGCGGGCCGTGACGCTATTGACGCTATTGTGGTAATTGACGCCAGTGATGTACTAGAGTGAGCTTTGGCACGGTTGGTTCCCACGACAATAAACTGCCGGCGCTCGTAAACTGCCAACAGGCGGCAAAAAGGTTGCGATGCTGCGCGGGCAGTTTCTGACAGGCGCTGCTGTGTAGGGTACGCCGAGCACGAGAACGTTTTCGCGTTCGCACGGCAAGAGGATTCTCAACGAAAAAGCAGCGTCCTGCATCATCAGCAAGCTAACGGTGTTCGAGAGTCTCACGCTCAAATTTTTGCAGAGCGAACGCGGTCAGTCAACGTGGTCGCGGTCAACGTCGTCGTGATTAATTCTTCATTTTATATTATAACGTTGGCCATACGGCGTAAAACACAGGATCTTCAAACTTCCCGTTTCGGGGGTCACTTTGGGGTTGAGCAGCTTCTTTGGAAGTATGGAGCTGTCCTGTTCACTCGGTATTGACAGCAGAGTAGACGCTATGCTTGTTTTAGGCCAATCGTGCCTCCGGGTAGGATCACGTGACTACAGTCTCCAAGCTAGAGATAAGGCAGAGCACGGCACCTGCCTGAAGGCAAAGGCCACGGATAGCATCCATTGCACTATCAACTTTGAGCTGAACTTTCAAGAGGATATAAGTGACAAAGCGTCTCGTTGTGTTCATTGCTGGGATGCCCCTGAAGATAAGCCTTTGTGAGCATACCCCCCTTTTGGCTTTGAAGGAGCTGCTGCTTTCCTGTTGATTCCTTCTTTTTCACTCTCTCCCTAAGCTGAAAGCGTGGAAGAAGGTGCGCAGTCGCCGGACCAATAAACCGGAGGCTTTTTCATCACTTGACTACGCTCTCTGGGCACGGGTAACGGCAGGAGCGTGATCACGTGGTAAAAGTTTCACGGATGACGTAGTAGCTTTTTCCAATCCCGGAATGCCTGCTTCCTTGCCTAGTATCTCGTGTGCTGTGCTTGCAACATGCGGGGCTGCCGTAGATTTCGTCCGCGATAATGTATTCGAGTGTACCAAGATTTACCAGTGTTTAAAAAGTCCTACGCGTATATAAGCAACAAGCGATTTCTTCAACAAAAAAAAGGCCCAAGAAATTGTTGTGTGATGCGTTTAGTGTTCGGTACGGCAGATTAATGCTTCTGCCACATCGTGTTGAATCTTCACGGACCTCTTTCTTCTCGTTTTTTGTGTGTGTGTGTGTCTGGTTGTTCTGCAGTGCCCGTGTCGACATATATCTCGGATTACATCTTTGAAGTCCGGTATTTTCATCGTAAGTGCGCTGCAACCTACTCCTTTGCAACAATTGACCGTTCCGTTTCGGATTACCTCTGGAATTAGGCAGTGTCTATTTCCTAGCCGCCGGGAGAATAGTTTTCCCGAAATTCTACCGGCAATCGCCTGCCATTAGCTGTCTAAAATTATGTGACAACTGCAGGTAGAATACTGACTTTCTTATTCTCCCTCCGTTTTGTGAAAACACATTTCATGGACACCTTTTCGTTGCTACGCGTCTTGTAGACACGTTTCGTCAATACTAGCAGTGTTGAAATGCACGCTGTAGGGACGTTTCATCGCGCGTGTATCTCTGAGGCGCGTGCTCACCAACCCAGCCCACCCTTTCACGCCGCTTCGTGGCGACAGCCTGCGGCGGCTCATCACCAATATGTTAACCCACCTGTGCCACCGGTACACGTTACTTCGAGAATACACTCTGGAGCGGCTCATTACAAGAAAAAAAAGAGAATCTAATAGAGGAAAGCTAATCTGAGCTGTCTATAAAACGTCGCGTGTCAACGAAATGTCGTTCGATGAAGTGATCGTACCGCCAATGAGTGGCGACTGCCGGTAAAATTTCGGGGAAATGATTCTGCCGGCTGCTGGGATAATAGACACTACCTAAGAATCACCCCGGTTCTTATTTGCTAAGTAATCTTCTCACTTATGTAACAGCGTCGTTGTACCTCTTCACATATCACGGATTGTCCGCAAGTTTGTATTTTTTTTCGTAATAGGCTGTCTAATAAACTTCGAAGAGATTTCAAAACAATCCCTTGTGTCTGTTTACCTGCCTTTTTGCAATCACCTGGGCGAGTACATTTTTTTTACAGGTTTCCTTGAGGTGGGTGTACAAAGAGGTGTAATGGTAGACGACTGAATAAGGTGTATCTATGTTCCCTATGAGCGGGGTCGGACTAAACAACGGTGTAATACCAAACCCTGTTGGCGGGTGTATCTCTGTTCCCTATGAGCTGGGCGGGCGTAAACAACTGTGTAATAGTAAACCCTGTTGGTGGGTGTATGTTTACTCCCAAGAAATTGCGTGAGTGTAGAGAAGGGAATACTTGTAACCTTATATGGAGGTGTACCTGCACAACGAAACGACAGTGGGGTGGTCACACCCTAATATAGGGTGTATCTGTACACTCCCGAATCCTGCAGGTGTATAAAATGGTGCACAAATGCACCCTTAAAAAGGGTGTATGTATGTATCTCGTCCTAGGGTGTACGTTTACACCTTTATGAGTGTAGTATATGTGGCAACACTTACACCCCCTGTGGGTGTACACACTACACCCTTTTTAAGTGAGGGGATGTTCGACTTGTCCGTATTTTGCACCCTAATAAGTTACTTTAGCACCCTTAAAAGGGCTCTTCGTGAAAAACCTATGAGGGGTTCTTTAAGCTCCCTTATTTTTATGCGAAAGAGTTCTTCATCGCCCAGTTGCCGTTCTAGTGCACCAGAGGGCGATAGTGCTTGAGACGAAGCCGTTCTTTATGAGCTGAAAGGGTTCCTGGGGCATCAAAGAACGTTTCAAAAACGGATTTCTTTTAGAGTGTTCTTGGTCGCTGAACAGCGATGCGTGAGTCTTAAGACGTCATTAAGGATGCCTTAATTTTCTTTATTTATTTCATTTACCCCCAGGGTGTAAGGCACTAGAGAGGAGAGTGAGTACACACTATTGTTATGAAGTAACGAAGTGCAGTATTATTAGTACCGTAAAATTGGTTTTCAGTTATATTGTCACGAACGGAGGTGACACGAAGACGAGCAGTGAACTCAAAAATAACTGTTTGATAGGCGAACTTGTGCCAACCAAAATTAAGTAAAGAACGAAAGGGCGTCGAGGTAGCAGAAAAAGCAGGCGGCGATTCGGCGGCGACAACAGAGAGCACGAGCGAGACTGACTCGACAAGGTCGCGGGCAGCTGCTTATCTAGAGTGCGTCGTTATCTCGAAAGTTCGGCAAAGAAAGTTCGAGCGTCGCGCGCTCGGGGCGAGGATGAACTGGCACTTTCGAGAACAACAAAGCAAAGGGAAAGTTACAATTAGTGCGAGAATGAATGGGAATCTCCTAGAAGACCGTGACCGAGCGTTGCTTTCGGCTCTGCGGGCGGCATTATCCCCTTTAAAAGTGCATCGTCCCGATGCAACGTGAAAGGAAAACAGAAATGGCTAAAAAATTTACGGTGAAACAAAATAAACACGCAGTATCGCAATCCTATCGTGCGTAGAACGGCTTGAGTCGAACGATGTGGACGACTTCGGGTCGTGGCTGGCGGCGTCCTGATGGTCGGGTTCCGTCGGGGAGCACCTCGTAGTTCAAGTCCCCAAGGCGGCGGATGACCTTGTAGGATCCGAAGTAGCGTTTTAACAGTTTTTCGCTGAGTCCGCGGCGGCGAATGGGCGTCCACACCCACACCCTGTCTCCGGGCTGGAACTCCACGTCGCGGCGACGAAGGTTGTACCGGCCAGCGTCCACACGTTGCTGGTCCTTTATTCGAAGACGGGCTAGCTGGCGTACTTCTTCTGCTCGTTGGGTGACCAGCTGGGCGTCGTCGGTGCTGTCGTCCGTCGGGTCGTGGGGCAGCATGGCGTCGAGCATCGTCGTCACCTTTCTGCCGTGCACCAGCTGAAAGGTGTAATGCCGGTAGTTTCTTGAATCGCCGTATTGTACGCGAACGTGACGTAGGGCAACACTTCATCCCACGTCCTGTGTTCCACGTCCACGTATATCGAAATCATGTCGGCGATGGTCTTGTTTAGTCGCTCCGTCAGCCCGTTGGTCTGCGGGTGGTATGCCGTGGTCCGGCGGTGGTCGGTGTGGCTCAGGCGGAGTATCTCTTGTGTCAGTTGCGCCATGAAGGAGGATCCTCGGTCCGTAATCAGGACTTGAGGAGCGCCGTGTCGGAGGACGATAGACTCCACGAAGAACTTGGCTACTTCCACGGCGGTCCCCGACGGGAGTGCTTTTGTCTCAGCGTACCTGGTGAGATAATCAGTTGCCACGATTATCCAACGGTTTCCCTGCGTCGACGGCGGAAATGGTCCGAGAAGATCCATTCTGATCTGCTGGAATGATGCAGTCGGGGGCGATATCGGTTGCAGGAGACCTGCCGGCTTCGTCGGTGGTTTCTTGCGTCGTTGGCATTCGTGGCACGAACGGACATAGAGGTGGACAGTCTTCGGGAGCTTGGGCCAGTAGTATTTCTCTCGGATCCGTGCAAGCGTCCTACTGTAGCCAAGGTGACCAGATGTTGGGTCGTCGTGGCATGCTTGGAAGATCTCTTCTCGAAGACTAGCAGGAATCACCAGGAGCCACGTCGAGTTGCTGCCCCGAAGTTCTCTTGTAGAGGATACCTCTCCGGACGGCGAATCTTGGCAGGTCACGTGAGAAAACTCGGGGAATCGTACCCCCTCGTCCCTCTAAGGCTGTGTTCCAAAATTTACTCGATTCGACTCCGGAGTAAAGGTTTCGTACCGTGGCGTTCCAAAACTTACTCGAGCATACTCGATGACGTCAGAACTCGCCAGTTCCAGAAGCGGGTTGTTTACTCCGGAGTAATTACTCGCGCCCTTACCCTCCTCGATCGAGGGGTAACGTCGGATCAAATCACGGGATCAAATCGAGTAAATACGTCACATGATCTGTTCGTCGTCTGCTTTCTGCGCCGACAGCCATCAAAGCTCGCTTGCTCCGTTGGTTTTGGTGGCGGACGTTCGAAATGACAAAGAATGAGGTGCAGCATGTGTGGTTATTGAGATTTGCTGTTTTCAACGCACGAATTTACTGCATTACATCCAGACCGTGCACGTTCCCCGGGAAAGTGAGTGCGAGCGTAAACAGGAGCTTCTCCGCATTCTCGTCCTCGGCGTTGGAGGGAATGCCGTATTCTCACGTTCAAGGCTGAAAATGTTTAAACGCAGTAAATGATAAGGTAGTATTTTCGTTTCCTCCAGAGTGTTCGTAATGAGAGGATAACACTTGTAAAGCAGTGATGGCTTCAAAAATTTTATTGTAATCCTATTCGCGTCAAAGCGAACGTAAGTTTCATAGAAAAATCATAAGGGTGCAGGCGAGCAGTTTCATATCATACTTGAGAAAGCACCCTCGCGCTGTACCACTGCACGGTGTGGAATCAATTTCTGCAAGACACGATCGGTACAAATTTATACATTTAGGGCGCACGCGCTGATTAATAAAAACATTTTTGATGTCTAACTGTAAGGAGTAAGTAATTTTCGTCTCAATATACAGCTCATAAGGAAGGTGAGTAAAAGGAGCTGGTGGATCCACCTCAAAAAACACCGCGTCGTTATTGATATTATCGTATCTTCGAGTGCTTTCTTCATGATCAAAAGAATCGTCTGCTATTTTCTCCCATCACTGCTGTGTTTTCTTTTGCCGTAGTCCAAGACGAAGCCAATCCGCGTAGTATCCAGGTGATTATCCCGGCCGTTCCAAAATCGAGTCGCGGATCGTTTACTCGCGATGTCACGTGGTATTACCCGCTGACGTAGAAGGCAGGTTACTCGGGTAAGATTTGGAACATAGCATAAGTGGTCGGTCAGTGCGCGCAGCTCAGGATCGTCCCG